>LUCH01002173.1:67599-95288 GCA_013368495.1 Paragonimus heterotremus | reverse complement strand
GTGGTCTGCAGAGAGAAGCCTATTCTCAGTAAGGTGTCTCACAATCCTATCCAGCAGCTTCAGGATAACTGATGTGAGACTTACTGGTCGATAGTTGCCCACCTCGTACTTCCTATCCCCATTATGGATGGGTATAACCCCTGCCTTCTTCCAGTCATCTGGGATGATAGCCATCTGTAGGGTAAGATTGAACAATATGGTGAGAGGTTCCTGTAAAACACCACTGAGAGATCATAGTAGCCTTGCATGGATACAGTCCGGCCCCACCGCCTTATTCACGTCTAGCTTATCCAATCTATCTTTAACCTCCTCCTCTCTTATTTCAAACTTCTCCATCATTGGCCCTTTTGCAGTCCCTGTGCTGAGTCCTACTGTGGTAGATCCAGAGTCCGGTATATGTACTGCCTCGAAAAACCGGCGGAAAACCTCTGCTTTTTGCAGTGGTGATTCGACAACATTTTCGTCAGTATCAACTAACTAAATGCAGATAATTTAAGATTTGTAGCGCTCTCGCAAAACAACCCAGCGTAGAAATTGAAAATCATTGAAAAATAAGGGGAGTTCTGAGCTTACCGGCAACGGAATCGGAAAGATATATATGTGCAATATGCAAAATGTAGAAAATCGGGCTCACCAATTTACGTTCTGAATCTGAACATTACGTGAAAGCTTAAGTATGGACTCGAGATCAAAATGTGGAGAAAGCTAAAGCAACTTATTCAATATTTCTTAAAGGCTCGTTGGCTCGGAATTCCTGTAGGCCAGATGAAGTATCAAATTGATGCGATCTGTCGTGTTGCTCCCAAGTAATGTTGAGGTTACAGCAGGGATAGTTCCGACGACAGATGAATTCGGAAACGTGCCGAGACAACTGATCGATTCCGTTAGGCTTCGACTCTGCAGACATCGGCACACAAGCCATGGCGTGTCCTATGAGCGACCCGAAAGTGCACAGTTAGGACTCCCATAGGACACTCAGGGGACGCTCAGGGGACACTCGGGGTGCGGTTTTGGGACACTCAGGGGACGGTCGTGCTGGCTGGGCATACGAAATGGAGAGAGAACGCTGGGATCGCGACCCTGGAGGTAAATTTTGTATTAGTGATAATTGATTCGTTCGCTTCACTCGGCTTAAACACCAAGTGCGCACGTAAATTTGAAGGAAGGTGAAAATTGTGGAAGAAAGAGAATTTTGAATTACAAAATAATCATGAAGCGTCAAAGCGGGTTGAAAATCATTCCGATTCAGACTGTTTCATCCTGGAAACGGGACTGCAGTCTAATCAAGGGTTAAAGCACAACGCGGAAGTTTGCACGTTCGCAAACGCAACTTTTAGCAGTGAGCCGTGATTTCTGGCGCACCAGTGTGTCTTTGTTTTATTCGCTCAGAGTTCACTATATTTTTCGACGGCGTTCAATTGATTTCGGTTAACTTGGAGGTTAAAGGGGTGGGCAAATTATCCTCGGCTCTGTCCGGTAGCCTAATTGACCAATGCTAGCAATGATAGTTACCTGAGATGGAGAATGTTGATCAAACTGTGACTCACTTCCCACTGATTTATCATATCTTTGGTTTAGTCTCTTATGTAAGCCACATAGTTGTGCCCGGTGTAGGCTATAGCTACATGGTCGTAATCTGTGAGCGCAGTAAGCTGCACAAAGCATCGTAAGTTTACATCTGTATTAATCGGGAGGATTAGAATAAATTCCTGCTTGTCACCAAAACAAGTTTCAAGAAGCCGTTTGATAATGCACAACGTTTTCAGGATGACTGAAAAAGCTCCTGTTGGTTTTTAAAAAGTGCTCCGTTACAAGACATAATTATATCAGGATGTAGCGGGATACAGCGTAGAAGTTGACCGATATGAAGGAATCATTTGACCGTTATAGTCCATATACGTAATTTTAAATCTGTAGCAATATAAACGGTCGCGTGCGTTTTGTGCAACTGACTGTGCTCACAGACTACGACCATGTAGCTATAGCCAACGCCGTTGTGCCCCAAATTTGAAGGAGTAATAACTAATCAATTTTTCACGAAGGCTGATAACATAGGTGTGTATGTGTTAAGAGTGGTTGTTAAACATTTGAAAACATGTAGTAACAGGGTTGTAACTATCATCTTATTCTGTTAGTAGGATTCAGTCATTTTGTCGATATGTTCTTCAACTTTTCATTCTTCGCTGATACACGTGACTTCAGTTTTGATGGTTTCGTAATCACTTCTGTCCTACGGGCTCAACTATCGTATCTACATTCCCAGTGTCATTAATCGCGTGTCGTCGTAGTATTTAATGTGCACAATCTGCTCTGTGCTCCGTATACTCAAGTTTATTCCAATTAGAAGCAAATGATAAGGCCCACGGACTTAGTCATCCAGTAGAAACGAGACAACTGACGGTCCCTCTCTCTGGGTGGTTGTTTCCCATCACGTTTTAGCGTTGGGAATTGTGGTGGTTGTGTGACAATGTGGGCGGCGCTCATTAGAAAACCGAAGGTTGATGACGATATGCGATTGACAGGGCACTTAATCTTACTTGAACCTGTAAAATGTATACACTTTGCAGGAGTGAGTCATCCGGGTGATTTCACAGCCGTGACATCTCCTTTCTTCAGGCTGCTACTGTTCGCACAGCGTGCATGACCAGAATCTACTATTCGCAGAGAATTGCGGCAGGCATTCTTTCTTTGTATTCTCTGTCACTGCGTCCCTGTCAGACAATTTTATCAAGAGTTACTCAGATACGAGATGTTTGTTTCCGTTTTCCATTGAAACATCCCTAATTTTACCACTCCAACTTTGAGATCCACTCGGAGATCCTTCCAGGAGACGTGTAGTTTATTCCGGTATGGTCAGTGTAACCCGATATGTTTCTCCAGCCGTTATTATTTCAGTTTTTTCTTCAAATATGGCTACATATATATTCAAAATTACACCCATTCTAGTCGACAAACAGTTTCTCAACTTCAGTGTCCAATGGAAATCTACTGTTGTAAGCCCATTCACAGTCCAGTGCCCTCTTGTGTCCCCCCTCTTTCTAGATTCTTTATTACCAGTAACGGGGGATTAACTAACGGAGGTTGACTGGTTTTTAGCATATCTTTATGAATGCCTACACAGATGCCCACATGGAAGAATGTTGAATGTATTATTATACTTAGGTTCGCACCAGCTAGTCTGCATGCCCACTAGGCTCTTCGGCAACCAAGCCTCTATGCGGGATCTGGTATTCACTTCAGTGGAGTCGGACATCGACCGTCTGGTTCACCTTCTACGATTGGTGAGCAGTGATCATAAAGTCCCCATGATTTATTGAAGAAAATCCAGTACTGGAAACCTAGAGTTGAAGATAGTCCGCAGTGTCTGGTGAGGATTGTTTGTTGAAGCGCGAGAAAATGCAAACTCTGTAAGATAGACAGATGGAGATGATTCAGACATTTCCAGTCAGTGGAGGCGAGTAAGAGAGCATATGTAAACCCCTATTGACTAAACCGGATTTATTCATGATGTTCGTGGGTGAAAATGTGAACCTCGCCTTCCGCCTCCGGGTTAAAACTGAAGTAGAGAATAAGTGAACCCTGGACTCGCTAGCTTAATTCGCCTTGTTGTCCACCCTTCTCGATAGACGGAATCCATTGTTTAATCACGTGCAGTTCTGGTACACCGCCACGTACCGACTGCCTTGCGGTACAGGCTTTTGAGCCAAAGGCTTTGGCTGGGAACCCTAATCGTTCTCATGTCTATGTTTGGGCGCCCTGACATTATTTCAGCCCACACACAAGCATGAATAATCACAACACAAGTAATTCCATACTGCATCGGCCGTCTCGCTGTATAAACCGGGTCGTCCTATCTGCTGCATACGGCAGGGTGGATAGGCGAAAACATGGTACTGCTGACCCCTCTCCCACCGTCCTATCAAATTTAGTTCTCAGGCCCCTCCCGTCCTCCATTTTTGGTAATTACTCTACAGGCCCCACAATCGATGTAGCTAACCGTAGTAACACTGAGTCGGCAAATTTTGTCTCTTGCCATTTAGCTTCAGGCTTCCCTCGTTTCTTGCTTAGACCTAGAATGTGGATTAATATAGGTACCCTCAACATTCGCACTCTAAAACAGATTGGTCATCAGGTCGCTCTCGCACGAACGTTAGACTCGTTGCATGTCGATGTCTGCTCTATCTCGGAAACTAGAATCCAGGACAGTAGTCAGCGTATGGGACTAACAGCACCCGCATTGTCTACCCGATACTGGTTATACACTCCGCGTGACTCCACAACCGCTGTTACAGTTCAGGCTGGAGTAGGTATAGTCCTTAGCACGACGGCTGCAGCCGCATTGATAGATTGGATTCCTGTTAACAGTAGACTTTGTGCCGTCCGCTTGGCAGGTTCTGTTAAGACCAGCTCTAGACGCGACTTTTAAAAATTTATTCATTGTGTCTGTTTACGCTTCAACTGACTGTAGTAACGTCGGCGTCAAAGACGCATTTTACTCAGATCTGACCGCTCCTCTTCGATCGACACATGGCTCTGATATAGTCGTTTTGATTGGAGATATGAATGCTCAGGTCGGTCGCCTTGATGAAACTGAATCTCGTTTAGGTGGCAGGTTTGGGTTAGCGTCACATCGGTCAGGTAATGGCGGGCGATTGATGCAGCTGTGTGCTAGGCATAAACTATTTTTAGTCAGCACTAGTTTCATGCATCGTGCGTGTCAATGCTATATTTAGTGCCCGCATTCTCCGAATCAGGCATGGCCTCAGATAGACCACATACCTGAGAGTATATGCTGAGGCCTCGCGTTTTTCCCCCTAGTGTATGGTGGTAATTCTGCCGTCGGTTTTATTGCTGGTATGACTTTCCCTCGGTTTTCCTCGGTGGTTCGATTGTGTTTGGCTCACCTCGTTCTCCTATACTACGGTCAGACGACGTATGGACTTGGCTTGCTGAAGGTTAGCGATGTGATTAATCGGCGAGTGCTGTCAACATTGAGCTGCTGTGACGTTTTCGTCATTGCGAAGGCACAAATGCGCTGGCTGACAATTTGACAGGCTACCTTGTTTTGCTCAGTTCTGTAAACAAAGTGCAGTCCGAGTTGAACCAGTTAAACGATATTGATGGCTTGTTTTGTACATTGAAATAGTAAGGTGTTGCAAGTTGGCCTTGGTGCTGTTCTTTTTGTTGTTGTAGACAGGTCGCTCTTTTGGCTGTTGATCACTTAACTTACTTCGGTAGTGCTGTCAGTTTGCAATATTCCTGACGTGGTATCCGTGAGGATTCCAAAACGATGTACTCGGTTTGTTGCTCTTAGTGTCTCTTGCGACCCAAGGATGTCCAGCTGTCGACTAAATGAAAGATTCACGTGCTGGTGTGCATCGGGTTCTGCTCTACAGATCAGAAGCCGTTGTCATCGCCAGTTCGTCTGTACAAAATGGGCTGACTGCATAGGCAGCGCGACTATTTGTGAAATGTAGAAGTTTCCTTCCGGTGGTCGATGGAATCGAACTAACGTGACGAGGCATCAGCAGGTGTGAAAATAAGAACGGCGAAAGGCCATGCGTGATTCATTTCACAATGAGTGTGAGAGCGGAAATGGATGACAAAAGATGTGAATAAGAAGCAGCGATAGATGTGCATATGGGCGTAAGTATAAAACGGGGCGCGCAGAATTGTTACTACGTCAGCCGTGTATACGGATGGAGCGTCCGCTGCACGGTGGTTTGTTGATTGTGACCGCTGACGGTTTGAAGGAGAAGCCTGGCGGCTGGTTGATGGCGTGGTTACGGTTTATGTTAGTCTTGACCGTCAAAGTGAGTATGGTTGATGGGTCCCTCCAACGAAGGTTGAGGATTCACGAATATAACTGGTGCTGTTTGGAAGTGATTTCTCATATGGCAGTGTTGCAGTTAATGGTGAGCCTGCATATGTAAGGTGGTTGACTCTTCTCAGTTGCCGTTACTTTCGCATAGTTTTTCATCCTTACGCATTTTTGCTTGTTTTCCAATCAGTCACTTCGTGGACTACTGTTGTTGTCGGTGACAACCCGAACCACTACTCCCAGGTGGTGTTTATGGCTGGTAATGATAATGATGGTGAGTATAATGGCCCGCGACATTACATTCACAGGTTTCCAGTTGTCCGAGTCACTCCTGTCTCCTGAACGTGATATTATCGACGACAGCGACCCCAAGGTCTTAAGTTGATGCTGAAAACTATATGAATCATCCTCAGTATTTCAGAATAAGTAGAAGGGTACTTTAGTCGGCAATGTGCTACTCTCTGAAAACCACTGTTTCAAACTGTATCGTATTTTAATTCCTTGGTTTATGCGGCGTTCTACCGACCTGCCGTACATTGCTTAGCAGTGAGTACCATAAGTCGCAAAACCATTTTTAGTTCGACGTAGTTCAAGGATTGCCGATTTAGTGCTTCTTCGTATTTAGCGATCTCTTTTGTTCCTTCAGGTATGTCAATTGTGGGTCTCGAAATTTTTGGAAAAAGTCGTACTACTTACAAGCTACAGTGCAGATGAAACGCGATCATCCTGAGTAATAGCTTTTAGCTGTTGCTCTAGGCACTATGACATCGGTTGCCGTTGATCCTGATAGTGATCCGCAGGGTAGTAGAGTAATAAATAATTACAAATTTAAGAAGAAAGAAAGGACAAGTGGAAGAAAGAGAACGGTGAGGTATCGTGAAAAAGAGTCAACAACTTATACATGCTTGTCACTGACTACGTCACTGTCGTGTCGGAGGTTTCTGGTTAGCACTTTGGACGGCCGCCGGTTGGCCTCAGCCGGTCTTGCTCACTTGGACGCCCAACACTTCCATAGTCCGTGACCACGTCATTGCTTGGCAATTTCTTCCGACCACCTGCAACCGTATTGAACAGTGCGCTGTGCGGCGGACGCTCTGTTAGCGTACGGAGTACGTCAATCAAGCAACCAACCAGTGAAGACTACGCATTTTCCCTACCTCGGTTATCAGTCGCAAACACTTACAAGGTTCAAATCAGCGCCGACAAAATGCAGCGTTGGCCATACAATCAGCTCATTTGATACTGGCTAACTGGCGGAGACAACGGTGACCGAATACCGAGTGTTCTTATGAAGCTCTACTACATATGATTGCTTTGGCTATTGTAAATCAAAAGTTGTTTTATGAGTAGTACAGTTTCTAGTTTTGTAAGTAATCGCCGGTTTTTAGATTGCTGCGCGCAGCTCACAATCATAAAAAAATCATAATCACCCCGAGACAGCATTTGTCTCTTATTGTGATCACAAAATATCCAGCCCATCATCATCGTCATAGACAACAATACGCCATTGGTTCACACTGATGCTTAACTGTCACACAACCATGAAGAAGAAGAAACAAACCCTGTTTAGGAAGAGGGAGAAAATGGGAGGGGAATGGACCTAACTACTAAAAATAGCTACGTCTATGTTTACACATACAACATCAGGACGCCTACACCTTGCAAATAAACAACCGAGCTACAAGTGAAAGTAAGACGTCATCAGTAAGACAGCTTCCTCACGGCTTTCGCTGTCCCACGTCATTAAGTGCACTCACTTCACAGACAACTCGGCCAAACAACGACAACATTCACGCAACTGAGCACGGTTAGCCGCCATCTCACCTAAAGTTTCAAGCCATCGACTGTGTGAGTCGCGAGGGCTCCAGTCCGGGAGACGAACCCGATCTACAGTGCCCAACCCCTTCGTGAACGATTTCATTTGTCTACGCCAAGTCATCATCTGTCTACCTCACACCTTGTGCCAATCGACCGCAACGTCGGTAAACAGTGTCCGATGTGGCAGACGACTAGCTGGCATCCTTAGTACATGACCTAACTACCTAAGTCTGTGCAAGTGTAAGAATTGAACGAATGGACTCATTTGACAATCAGTGCCAAACACCCGCTTCCTAACTTCCTCGTTGCACACTCGCTGGGGCCACCCGATACGTGCAACTGAACGCAGACATCGGTAGTCAAATACCTGAAGACGGTTCAAGTCTTCTACCCTGAGGGACCAAGTTTCTGTGCTGTAAAGTAATACAGCCCTCACTGTTGTCTGATAAACGCGACCCTTAAGTTTCAGAAAAGTACCTCTGTCGCCAGAGGTGTCTCAGATTAGCGAGCATCGCTCTAGACTTGGAAACACGCGTCTCTATTTCATTTCTTACATCTCCGCCGCTGATGCAGTTTCCCAGGTATACAAACCGGTCATCAATTTTCATGATTTCATTATCTACCATTAAATCTACGCAATCACAGCAACCTTGCAGAAGCACTTTGCATTTTGAGGTTGTAAAGCGCTTTCCGAAGTATTTAGGAGGACGCGAAATAGATTCACGCATTGCTTGTGCCGCTTGTCAAATAACAACACCTGGTCGTCAGCATGATCAAGATCAGCCAGCCTTCTACCAGGTAGGGGGTCCACGCGGGGATCTTGTGAGTGCCGGAGACAGTCCTCCATTATTTCATTCATAACGAAATTGAACGAAAATGGTGAAAGGGGACAGCCTTGACGTACGCCGCTGCTGGTGCTGAAACTGTCAGACAGCTCACCGTAAACCCCAACCTGAGCCGAAGTATGGCAGTAAAGCGCCAAAAGTATGTTCACATGCTTGGTCGGTACACTCCTGCATTTAAGCGACTTTAACAGTGTAGATCGATTCACCAAATCGAACGCACCTTTATAGTCGAGAAACGGCGACTGTTGGCCGGCAGTACACATGACGCTGCTCCAAAAACCAATGAATGGTAAAAACATGATCTATACATCCCCGTCCTCGACGAAACCCTGCCTGTTCTTCTCTAATGTTTAACTCTCTAACTGCAGTGAGTCAACGAAGTATGCTGGATGCCGGAACCCTGGAAATTGCTGGGGTCAAACTAATTTCTTTGTGGTTATCGCAAGAGCTCCTGATACCTTTCTTGAATATAGGAACTATTATCGCGTGACCCCAGCACGGAGGGATGATCTCCGTCGACCACACAAGTTGAAACAGCTAAGTCAATATCTCGACGAACACCTCTCCGCCTTCTTTAAAAAAATATTGGCACTAGATCGTCTGGACCAGCAGCCTTATTACGATTGAGAGCCGAGATGCATTTGCGAACCTCAGTCTCAGTGGGTGGTTCTAAATCTACCGACGAGGACGTTACATCAGAAGTTTGTGGAACCAGCACGGTGGAAGCAGGAGGCCAGTTAAATTGACTCTCAAAGTGTTCCGCCCAACGCTTTAACCTACTGGACCTATTAAAGATGAGAGTGTCGTCCGCCTCGCTGATAGCTTCACTGACAGACGGTCGCTTGGGACTAGTAGCACGGATCAGCTTAAAGTGTTTGTTAGTGCTCCCTGAGGCAAAAGCGATCTTCATTTACTTAACTTTTTCCACTAACCAAGCCTCATCATCAGTCTGTAGACTACGTTGCAGCTTCTTACGGATATCTCTTCTAGACTTATTATGTGAACTACCAGCCCTGTCTTACCTTGTTACTTAACAATGACTTTCTCAGTTAAATGTCGCACGTTACGTTACAGCGTCGTTACTTTTTACATTTAGGGAAGTCCCATCAGTCGAAACACACTAGGACTACCATTTTCTTTCCTTGAAATTCCTTATGCTATTATGTCCACAAGCCACTCAGTATCAATCATGTTGTAATAAAGTATGTACCGAAGGCGTATTACATTTATAGAACTTGGAAACCGTGGACTAGAAGCTATCCAAGTGATACTGTGGATTGTGTGAGTTGTTCTGAGAACATCGTACGAAAGGCGATGGTGATTAATTATAGTTAACACACGTATTAGAAATGTTGCTATGTGGCGTATCTGAGAGTCCAGGGAACTAAACCAACGTGAAATTTCCCAAAAAGAACATAGAAGAACAACACGAAAGTAATGAAATGGTGGGTTGTCGGCAACTTGGCGTCAGTGCGATATTCTTTCCCCGGTGTTTCCATTGTACTTATAGACGGTTCTCTCATGGCATCCACAGGCTTTGCTGAAGATCGGTGCTTCATTCAGTCACTATGGTTAGTGCATCCCTACATTCGCCTACTTGGTGATATTGTTTGACTTAGCTTAGCAGATTTAATAACAAGGACTGTCACTCACAACGGGCACAGCAAGCCTCGCAGTCCTCCGCAAGGACTATTATCCAAGTAGACTCAGGTAGTGGCCACTCCGGTCTTTGTTGTGCACAGTACAGTCATGGTACGTGTGCACTCACACCCATAGCCACTCACCGATTACTGTATCGTTTGAGGATCCTGATCGTCATTGCTGTCACTGGTTCCCAACTCGACTATGACCTAAAACATCTGAAGTGTTTTTCACTAATTCGTTCGGCTTCTGCATACTCGGACGGAACCAAGGTTTGATGGGTATATGCAGTTGTGAGACATCTACTTTAAGACGGCATGTTTACATGTAATTAACTATTGGCAGCCTTTGATGCGTTATCTTAAACACGGATCCATGCCCGAAGGTTCGTTCATTGCACTTATCTGATTGGTCTGCTCGAGAAAATGTACATCTTTTTAGTTAACAGTGCTTTTTGTACTGTTTCCTGTGGTGACATTTGGCTCTCAGTCAAGTGAATCATCGTCCAGTGGATTACCGTCCTCTTTCTCAGTAGCCTACTTTTTCCGTTTGATCTGATGTATATGTCGACTCCCATCCCCGTACTTTTTTTCAATCCTTGATGTAGAAGTCGTGAGAACAACAACGTAACAAGCAGGACGTAGTTCCTATGGTTAGTCAGGCTATGACAGGAAATATGAAGTTAGTTATCAGAGTACGAATAGCTGAGGTGTCTGTCTATAATCAGTTACTAACGGTTGTGGATCATGGAGGCGAAAACGTTGGGACAGTGGAGCCGCGAAGTTTAGCCTAGGGTGAGCGTACACCGTTACGCCAGTACGCATGGTGTCATTCGCCAACCCGATTATGTTAGAGGGCTTGTTTTGGGTAGACTCCCCTTGAAGTGATATGACTCCGGGTTTTATTGTCAGGTACCCACTTGAACAAAACAGAATGATGTGCACTGCACTGCCGCAACATCCGCACTTCACTGGTATTTTCGTTTCCCATTGACACTCGGTTGAATCAGTGCCCTTTACTGTTGTCAGCCGCTTCAAATTATGTGTACGGTGGTCGCGGCTATGAACAGTGTTTGGGTCGCAGTGTGCCCTCACAAACCGGATAGTTGGAGGTCCCCATTTCGCATGCGTCCTCAGCACTCTGATCGACAGGCGTTGGGGGGGACAGCTATCCAACCAAGCCACCCCTTAGGTTGGATATGGCAATGGCTCTGTCTAAGATAACTCATAGGCATGCCTTCGAACTTTGCTAGGCGAATCTTATGTTGAGACAAACGCTGCAATGACAGACGCATGTGTGCATGTTCTATGGGACTTGGAAAAACAAGCGATGCAATCAAATTCAGTGTTACCCTTCGGTTCGAACAGCACTCATCCTGAAGTCGCAAAAAAAGAAATTTTGCAAAAATTGGTGTGTTGGGTAAGTTAGCAAGACTCCGAATATCCAATGGAAATCACTGCTTAGTACCGGAGAGATAGAAGGTGACTGTGACTGACCGTTTCCTTCTCGATCGTGTATGGGTAGATCGCGTTCATACTGTGTCTGCTAAACTCTCAACTGTGGACTGACTTTTTATTAATCTAGTCTCAGCGTAATTGAGTCCATTTAAAGCGAAAAGGAGAATTGTAGTTCAAACAATTCATTGTCGAATAAATATCAATCTCTGTCGATGTCTTCACTGTTTCAACAAGTTGCATGGATGATAGCGTAATGGATTACCAAACCGGAAATGCGAGTATTCCAGCTCAGCGGAGTATCTCCACGCTGCAACAAGACACGTCCAAAAATTTACAGTGATCGGATCGCGAACAACACGGGTGACCGGACCAGCCATCGCTCAACGAGATCGGACCAACGGACGAGACAGAGCAGGTGGAAAACCCCCCGACAGAAGGCATCCGTCACACACAGAAACCGGGTAGAAGTGCACATGACCTGTTAACAGAAACCAAGAGTGTGTTGTGAACCGGAATTTTGATTCATATACGCGAGCGAGCGCGTGGCATGGCAACCAGCGAGCTGGACAATAATAACTGTTTTATTGAGCGCCATTTCACTGCAATTGCATCATACCCCCGTCACTTATTTGGTAAACCACCATTTTTGAGGGTTCGGTTCAACTTGACAACACTTCTTTTGGTGAAGTCTGTGAATTTTTGATGTAAACATATAAGTAGGTCTTAAATTGGGTAATCTCGTACGTCATTCAGTGCACCTGTTATCTTCCAACTCATTACTGTGGGAATTCCATATCTAACCCGTCTCGAACGTGTAGACTGAGTTTATCTTCATTTTGCCGGAACACCCGTAGTCAGGTATACGTCTGGTAATGGTGCGTTATTAATATATCTCCCATTAGATATGACAAGTTTGACATTTTGACATTCCATTTGCAGTTGGAATGTGCCTTCGATCAAAGGAACAATTGGGTACCAGCAATCAACATTTCATCCTTCTTCGGTTGACGATTGTGGGTACCGTTTTCTTCTAGCATATTCCACATCACTGTTGAGGTGAACGGCGGCCCGAGCCAGAGTACCTCCTGGTCAGGCTTATAGCTGTTATGATGATGATGACGACGATGTTATATTATGCAGGCGTCTACATAAAACAACCTTCCTTCACTTTATCCACTCGCTTACCACAAACCACGAGACATCGAACTGTTCAATTTAATAAATGGTGCAAAGGGTTTCGGTTTCCATTCATCTATGTATAGTATGATGCTGGCAGACAACGACAAAGAATTGTTGGTTCTGCCGTTCTTTATTTTGTGGCAAAAGAGATCGTAAGATCGAGGAACTTTCGACTTACTAATCAATTATGCGGCTTAACCTCAGTAAAAAATGTGTTAACTAAACTTGCCTACTTCGAGCGTTCAGTTTCTAAGTTGCAGCTGTGCAGAACCGTTCGGGGTCGGTTGTGTCAACTATACGTAAATTGAGGGACCTGCTACGTAGTAAGGGTGTACAACAGTGGGATCTACTTTGTGTAAGAAGGTATACAACGGGATTGAGACGGGCGGCTCATAACTGTTCAAGGTACGCTGCCTATCGAGAACAATGCTCATGAGGAGCCTGAGTGCGTGTACATTCATACTTGTCCTATTTGTTTGTTTTCATACGGTTTCTTCGTTTATTCCTGGTTCGTCCGATGAAACCGAGGGATAATCGTGTATGGTTTGTCTTTGGTTTATTGGGCGGAACTAACTTAGTTTGCTCTTTTTCAGTAAGCAAACCGGTTAGTGTTCTGTACGTTTTCAAGTACACCAGTCTTGATGTGCTCGGCTTATCCGTTTAATGTTATCCATTGACGTTTGACACGCCCCACATTTCCGTTTCAGAATGTCAACCAAACTTGGATCTTGGCTTCATGGCGCTTGATTTTCACGATTTGGCTCAGCCGATTGTTTGAGCTGTGATGCCTAATTTGCCTAACTCATCTCCCTTGAAAGGGGTTGTGGCTTATATTGACGTTAAATCCAGTTTTGGCAATCCTGCATTGGCTATTTCTTCACATCTTCAAGCACTTGGAGCTAAAGTCATCCATACCTTGTCACCATCTGTGACACATGTTATATTTCGCAACGGATCGGAAGTTACCAAGCAGTGGGCATCTCGTAGAGGTGTTTATTTGATTGCCCCCGGTTGGGTTAAGAGCTGTTATATACATAACGTGAGAGCATTCTCCTGTTACCTGATATTCTTTGTTCTCACACAGTTCCAGGTGTCTGAAACGGCATATCTTTCGTGTGAAAAGGAGGATGACACTTATGTCGAAGATAAGCCTCTCAGGGTACCTCCGGTGTACAAGGATCCAACTGACACAAGTTCGAGCGGTGAGCGTTTTTCTCGGTTTCTTATCAAACTGCGGCGCTGTTCTGATATATAACTAATATCGTGGCACTTTTAGGACTTTCATGCAAAGTTGCGGCCTGCTCCAAACTAATCCCTCTAAATGTTCCCGTGGAAGTACACCAGTTTCTGCAACGCATTGATGAGCGAAAGAACCGCAACTTGTCCAGTGCTAATATGTTTTCAGATAGTGCATCTTCAGATAATGAATCAGCACCAATTTTCGGTCGGGACCATCAAATTGAACGACCTTCTAGTCTGGAGATTTCAACACAGACCGGCGTGAACAAAAAACTTGGCAGGTTTCCATATGCCTAAAATTTCCTATGTGCCTTTTTGTACTTAATCGTATTTGGCTTGTAGGAAACCTGTTTATTTACGGTGGTGTTTTTTGTTGTAATTGGACACTTACTAAATACTCATTTCAATCTTTATATGTTCGTAGTCCACGTTGTGTTCGTCAAGTTGTTTATGTGGTGGGTGACTACAGTTATAGTTACTTTGTAGGAACTGCCAGCTATTTATTTGGTGTTTCGCTTGCCGTTGTCCATCTGATGTTATGCAACTGAGGATACCATTGCCAGTATGCACTGTTGCGTGAGCGAATAGCCTGTTTAACGTGAAAGCTGTGTAGGTGTACCACACGAAATTGCCGAGTTCATTAGCGGGAATAAGCAAGTAATGTCTTCAGCATCACTCTACATTTCTTAGCAAGTTTGGTGAATTCTTTAATTTCAATTTGGAATGTCCTGGTTGTGGGATCACCGACTGTGGTTAGCATGATAGGCGATCGGGCAACTCAACACTTCTCACGAGTGGCGATGGCTGAGTGTTCAGAGGTGACAATTAGACCATACCATGTCATACCATATCAAGTGGTCAGTACGGTTGCCTAAATAGAACGCGGACTGGAATCCAAATCTCGATCGTAGCAAGGTTTGGCACCCCTGCAAAGCTCATGTTAGAACGTACTTCGAGTCTAGTACTTCTCTTCGAAAAGAACTGTTTAGAAGTCTGTCTCGATAGGAAAACTGCAACGAAATGTGAGTGGTGTTCATTTTAAGACGCGTTTCACTCGGTCGACATTATTTAATTACTACTGATGATAATTTTCGTTCATCGAATCACAAAACGTTTGTTGCCGTACGATTACGTGGTTGCATGTAATCAGGTTGCATACTGTACAGAAGTATTCAGTGTACCTGGGATTGAAGCATACAGTCGTGTGGTTATTGGTTAGCCTGCCATCAACGTATGTTCAACTGGCTCCCATAACTTCATTCCAACGAGCTGTTGAATCCTGTCTTACTTGCAGCCGTATGTTCTAGGAATGTTTCGTTTACAAGAACCGTCAGTAATTAACAGTAAGGGTGGAAATTAGCATATTAAATATCTGATTATTATATTGAATCCAGCAGTATCTTGTGATTCACTTCGATAGATTCTGGAATGTTGGTCCGTAATACCTGTGGTCGGGCATTACCGTGTAGTGGGATTGGATCACGTTTCTGCACTACCAGTGTCAGTCACATGGTTGTAGGTTGTAGTCTCAGTCGCCACACTTATTCCTGTTTTAGTTAGAGTAGCCTGATACTGCCACTCAGTTCATATGCGACAGTGTTCAACGTGGCAGCGAGACACCATGTTGTGTAAAGACTGAAGAACGGCCTTTCTGTTGGCCAGTATTGTCTGTCAGCTTTCAACACATGCCGATTTTATGATGACAGGAGTCGGTCATAACCGGTTCGCCGTTTCAAAACGAATAACATGTTTTGCCTGATAATCAGGAGTAGCTGTAACCGCCTTTCGACAATGACAGTGTTTTTTGTTCATGTCTTGGGGCTTTATCAACCTCTGGTTGTGGTCTAGATCTTTCTTCCGTTGTCAACCCGACCCCGTCTCCTGTCATAGACTATACTTCAAACATGTGATAGCCCAATATCAACGGTTCCCGACTATCAGTCACAGGATCACGAGTTCGAGGTCGAACACTACAACTGCTTCTTCTAAGCTTAGACAGCTTTACAGTGTCCAACATGGTGGCAAATGCTTAGCGATTTGAAAGTTGAAGACTTACCCTACCAGTGATTTGTTTCCAAATTAGTTTTTTGTTTCCAATTATCATTACCGAACACATCTCAATACGTCTCTTCCTCTGATCATCCGTCAGCCCACGCGGCCTTACCATATCGAGTTGGGGTGTGTGTCGGTTCGAGCCACAATACTGTATGACCACAGTCATGACCGTCTACCTATCCGTCTGTGTATTCGTGTGTACCTGCAAAAGCGCGCGCGCTGTAAGATCCTATTTTAACTCTAGCCTATCACGGCCGCCAGATTGTCTGTGTTCGCTTTGATTGTTCTTATTGCCAGAACGAAATTTGTTCGACGTTGTTCTTCAAATATCATTCTGTTTCCTGACAGCTGGCCTATTTACCAGCTCGACTTTAGACTAAAAATACTCGTCCATCTTCTTAATACCCCCTCCTGCTAAGTACTTAAAATAAACTAAGTGACACTATAATGCAAATCGGTTAATGGGCACTTGAGTTTAGTTTAGGCGAAATACGGATATTTTGACTTCGCGCAATTTAATGGATCCTGATAATGACCAAACGTTGTATACTCTGGTCTTTTTATTGCACTCTAGCGGGCGGTTGCTGCAGTCACACCTGTATCCTTTTATTATGTCCATGGGGTCTATATAATCCTACATATGCGCATGTTATTTCAATTGACCGTTTTACTAAGTTCGCCTTTACTGCCCTTCTCTCTCCATAATTTTAGGGGACGATGTGATGTCTGTTAAACCGGAAGCAACCGATCATGTAACTTCAACACAAAAAGAGTCTGCTGTGGGTCTACCGATTTCTTGCACGTCGCTGTCACCCATTGCACACGTGGACCAATATTCTGGATCGGATAATTCCACAGTGAATAAAAGAATATCCGGACGACGCGATTTCCCTGTTGCCTGTGTCACCGGTTCCCGTCGCCTTGTTCCTTTAAATCAACGGCTTGCAGGTGATAAACTGATCACACCCGTTGGCGAAATTCAAAACACTGCTTCGCCCTTTCTAAACGCCCGTCCACTGTTGTCCGTGAAAAAGCGGTTGTCTCCTGGTGCCCCCCTTACACCAGCTTTTTTGATGGATTTAGTTGGATCAGCACGCACACCACGGTCCATGACTAAAACACCTGGTTTGGCTCCAGAAAAAGTCAGTAAGCACAAAACTGTTAAACAGTCGAAACGGAAGAAGGTTGTCTCAGTTAAAGCCCGTATGCCCAAACGGCGTGGCAATCGCTGTGTTTCTGTTTCGTCAACATCTGAATCTGAGACCGAGGAACGGTGTCCGAATGAAAACCAACCTGATTCGACATCAAAGCCTTCTGGGTTCGTTGATAATGATGTTAGGACGAGACACTCCCGTCTGCTTCCACATGTGGCCCATGCAGATAATCCAGGGAGTGAGATATCAACCCTTAAATCGGTTCCACGTCCAAAAAGACACTCAGCTCGTATAAAATTATTGGCGCTTTCTGCTTTACGTCCCCCTGTTGATCTCGACGAGTCAGACGTTAGAGACCATGATGTCCAAACACCGACAGCCAAAATTCTCCGAACCCAACGACTGACTCGGAGACTAACCAGGTCGCACAAACGTGTTGATTTGGACGCTCCTCTGCAGATCGCACAAGTAGACCATGCTTGTCAGGGTGATTCTCCGGAGTTTAAAGACAGCTCTTCCCCAGTCGTGCCCACTCACACTTCGAGCACAAGATCTCCACTTATCCGTCCATCTAAGCGGCGTGTGTCGTGCAAAATACGGGTCAGTAAGAAACCTTTTGCTTAACGTTTTGGACCCAGTGGTTGACACCTTTGAGATGAGTTCATTTCGTTCACACTTCAATTGGAGGTATGCAGGGTAAAACGAAAGGTTAACGAAAAACAACCGAAGTAATTACCTATGGTTTTCACTGCGTCGTTTGCCCTGACTTAAGCCTTTTTGGGCACACAGAAAGGACCTGTTACTAGTGGATTGCGAGGCCTCTATGAACTTGAACAATTTCATTTAGTTGCTTATCGAGATCGCACAGAACGATAATATTAGTTCTCCTTCATGTCCAAATTCGGTCAAGTCTCCAGGTAACGTGGACAGTTGTGTCAGTTGTCTTTCAGTAAGCACGACTTAGAGTTACTTGTGCGCAGAATCTTTACAGTTGATACCACTTTCTCCAAATGAGGATAAACCGTGTGGAAAAGAGAAGCGTCCTTGCTGACGCATTGACGATATATAGACATGTGATCAGTGCTCCCTAACGGATTCCATTGAAGAACTGTTGTACGAGTGATGTGGTTAGGCTGCACACTGAGATAAAGATGTGTCCAACACATTTAGTAATGTGAACAAGGTTGCGATTGATTGCGCTTTTGTGATGTTACCTCTAATCTCTGACTGAATAATCTCTCGTCTGTGAGACTTCATGCGGATGACTCGGTTGTATGGATTAAGATTTGTTCAGTCACAAATAATTCCATATTTTATAAGCCTGTCGTTACCTACCAATTCCTCATTTAGACCTGCTGATTGTGCTGTGACGTTTCTACTCTCCCCTGTATCCATCTATACTTACTGCTTGTCCACTGTGGTTCTATATTTTTTTATGAAAGCGACAGAAGCGCGGTTAATCGCAATGTGATTATCAGCTTTGTCTTATTCGTTGATCTTAGTTGGTTGACTTTTGTTAGACACATTTCAGATCTTTGTTTTCGAAAGTAGGTGACGTCGTCCTCTAGCAAGAGCAGGCGATGATGCGAACGTGGACGACAAGAGCGTTTCGAATATCTAACTATAGGGATCTAAAATTTTTTAAAAGTGGCTGTCAGTCTGCTGTTGTTAAGCTGATATCGTTACACCTGTTAACACAATGTTTTACGCCATATTTTCTTGAATGTTTTTTGGTGTTGTTATTCTAGCTTTGACTTTCACATAATGTTTGTTGAGTAAGGGGGAGGCTGTGCTACGTTTAAGAAATTGAGAGGGCGATGCGTTTTTCTGGCATGGTTTCAGGTTCGTTGTCATGCTGCGGATAGTGAGTTGTCTTCTAGAGTAACGACACCGAGTACTAATGGTAGGTTCCATAGTTTGGGATCCGAATTATCTAAAGTAACTTCACACACAACATTTAGCCATGTGTTGATCAGTTAGCTAAACAATGTAAATGGTGTCCCAACTATAAACTTGACGTACCAATACCAATTAAAGCAATCACTTCACGTTACACTTTAAACCTCTAGATTGACTATTGAGTTGCCTGTTACGCCTTCTGAGTCCTTTCTTCTCAATTGAATAATCATGAATTGATCTATTTGTACCTCTCCTTAAGGCTTTGACCAATCGGAACAGCCTGGATGATTTTGATCTACGCCGATTTCCTTTCTCTAAAGCCATCGGTAAGTTTTCCCCTCAATCACCTTCATTAGGTCAATAGTCGGACAGAAACTGCGGGTCACTTGAACGTTACACCACTTGAACTCGTTTGCAAGTTGATTTTTAGAGCGCTAGTGAATTCAGCAGACACTTCATTTTATATAGGCACCATCAATTGACGTGACTTTAGGTGCACGCAGTTATATGATCACCTGTTTGAATTTTATTTGCTTTTCATCAATCAAAAATGCCTTGAACTTTGTTTTACGCCAATCTGATTTTCTTCACCGCGGTGTAAGAGATGAATACTTAAAAATGCTTGTCACTTGTTCTTGACGTTCTGTTTGGTTTGTTAGATTCGTATTTACAGTTGTGCAATATTCCCACTACTTTTGGCGGTTCCTACCTCTTGATACGATTATCGGATTATTTTGGTGCATCTGTCCTCTTAACTTGTTGTGTTGTCTTAGATTTAAACTCATCCTCACGTCCTCATCCAAATCCCTGGGCCTCGGTTAAACTTGTGAAACTAGAGGCCAAATTGCATGCGTTTCTGTCATTTCTGCCGAAACGATCTAACACACGATATAATGATTAGTTAACTAACCCTCAAAATTCGAAGTGAAAACAGTCAAGCTGGTGCTCGGTCAAAATGATCCTTCTGTAAGTTAAAACTGGTTAATGTTTGCCTGCTTTCGTGCTTGCATTTGTTCAACGTGTGGAGGCTGATGCGTGACGTCGACCGACCGATGATCCCGTAAATTGATGGAACATAATCGATACCCTATCTGTTGGTCACGGCAACCTTGTTCAATTACCACTACGGTAATAAGTTTTATGTTCGCATAAGTCGAGTTGTTGTTCCGTCAATGTCGGTAGTTCTTGTGATTTGCACTCGATCTGGTCATCATCGTAGACATCTGTACTTCAGTGGTTGGCCCTGACGCTTAACTGACAAGCAGCCGCGAAAAAAACATTCTTATTTTGAGATAAGAGTGGTGGACTCATGAACCCATACAGTTTGATTCAACCAGTCGACATCAGTTCACCTATACCTCATAAGTATCTCCATAAGAAAACGACAGCGTCCATGCCCTTGATATCGATTATTCGTCATCGCTTGTGCCATTTCTATTCGCAGGTTGAGCGAGTTTGGAGTGCTCATATTCGAAAGATGACCATGACTTACAGCGGCCAGTTTACTGGCAGCTGCCTTCATTTTAGTGTTAAGTTATCGCCTATCCACCTGGAATGGTATGCTGGTCGGCAGGTCATCGACCTTGAGTTTCTATCGTGGAAGATGATTGGTTGGCACTCTTATTATATGGTCCACCAGATATGTGCCTCCTTGAAGACTAGACCTGCTTAACTCACCACTAAGCTCTGTTGCTTATCCTATGCGTTCTGTTGATTGCAGACTCCGCTTGTCGATCCATTGTGTTCCGATTAGCCCACTAATCGGCCTAACTGGGCGTTCGCTGTGCGGAAAGTGCGCCACTTTTATCGTAGCTTACCATAGAGCTATTTCACTAATCACAGAAAAATCCTCTGCAACGTGACACACCAATGTTGGGATGGTGACTCAACCGCGGCTAACGTTCTGCCATAGTTATGCTTATTTCGTTTCGTTCTAATTAATTACGGTGTGTACTGAAGCTATGAAGTGATTTTCTCCCGATCTACCCAATATTTTCGTTTAGAGTTAGCGTGCCAAGTTTGGTTGTATTGTCCAAACTAATGCACCCGAGTGGAACGGGGCTTGAAAGCCGGTATTGATTTTATGCAGACGCTCTATTGTACATGCCTTGCAACGAGTAACTGTTTGAAAAGTTAAGGTCCGAACATCCAAAGCTGTTTCTCAAAGTAGACAACGTGGGGACATATGAGGGCGACTATTAGAAATTGAACGGAAAGAGGACACTGGTTTTGGAATATGAAGATTTAAGATTTCCTGTGATTTTCAGCCCGTTGTTGACAGGTTGATATGCTTGCACCAAGTTGACCTTTAGATATGCGTGTAACTTTATACTCGAATATATTAGACACTGTGTTGACATCACTATTCTGACTTTGGTGTTCATGCAAAACGTAGTGAATAAAAAAGATGATAACATTACGCTCAGGAATCTACTAACGTTTGAGAACCACTAGCTTAATGGTTATCCGAAATCAGCTTGTAACATTCTTGGAAACCCTAGCTTAAGGTTGCGATATTTGCCGTGTGTGTTGCTGTTGAATCTGCTAGTTTAGACAGTTTTTTTTTATTTGCGTTTTATCGCTGGGGATTTTTATTGTGAAGTAGCCTAACGAGCTAAGGTGTCAATATCACATCTATCTTTTTGAACCGCACTACCATTTTCTTCATTATCTCCATTCATCGTCTTATCCTTAGTCTATGTGAACAGGCTGATTTTCTAACGTCAGTTCGATGGTAATATCCCACCTGTTCTGTAAATTTACTAATCAAGAGCTCCACATTTTCTTTTTTCGCCTGACTCCTCTAGATTTGATTTCTGTGCATGAGTGTTTTTCTTTTGCTGATCGATCTAAAATTAAGGTACGCAAGCAATACGCGTAAAAATTTGACACTGGGGTAAATTCGTTGAAGGGATCACACTGATGTGAAATAGTCGGAGTGTATTAGGTCGGAGGTGTTTCCTGTATGTTTCCTGTATGTATATTTGATCTGATTTATGCAAGCATCAGATAACTTTTTAAGTTATCAGATCAGACCCTATCTTTCCGTCAGTTAAACTTTATCATCGTGTTCGTTAGATAGTTTTCGATGAACAGAATGTAGTAAGAACATTGAATGTGTGGTAGGTTTTGTCGTTACCATTGTAACAATCTGTGGCAAAGAAACGCAGATATGCATACATATTCTTATTGTCGGATCTTGCACATAAAAATCAACGGAATAAGCGGTTTGTGATATATGTAACTGTTTATTTGAATCCCGTTACTAATCGTATAAATTGATGCAACAAAAGACTGGTCAGGATCCGAAGACAGTCGTATGTACGAAGACGCTCCATTTCAATATTGTCGGAAGTCTGACCTCACGCGGACCCAAAACGGATTTTTTTACGTTGTACCGCCACAGTTTTACTTCGTTCCTCTGATATCTGTTCTTATTATTTATGTCATATGGATTGATCTAATTTGACCACTACTTAATGTTTTTTGTATGATTACATTGTAGGTCTCGACTGTGATCAGTCTGTTCAACGAAATTCGGTTGGCCGTTTACTTATAAGTTTTACGGGACTTAAGAAAGAGTGAGTGGCTTCTGATTTTATGATATTATTACTGGCCTTGGTTGCCTATTACACATAGCATGTCAACTGAAAACACTAGTGTTTATCGAGAAACCCGCTTTGGTGCCGAAGAACTTAAGTGAACCGTTCTAGTTTATTTTTACGGTGTCTTAAGAAATCCCCATCTGCTGAGTAGTAGGAGATTTCGGTTTTCATACAGCTTGACCATCACCTCCAGTTGATCGCAGCTGTCGCATTCCAGTAGACTTTTCAGTTGGCCTCTTTTAAAAAGAAGTACTAGACTCGAGTTTCGCTCTTGTCAAAGCTCATGTTTAGTGTACATCCTTGCCAGGACCGGGACTAGAATTCCGGCCACACTTTCATAAAGTTAATGACGCAGTGGTCAGCACGGTTGCCCCCGGTTTCTTTTATTTCTTCTCGACCGATGTTTGTTTTTTTCTTCGTAGTTTTATGGCAGTTAAGGGCCAGAGAGACTCATTAATGTATTGCTGTCGTTGATGAGGATGTTGTTGATAGAACTTGCTAGAATAATGCAGCAGTCAGCGGGCTCCTTTCTCTAGCCTATGATGACTAGAAATTTACGGCAATTTTTTTGACTGACTGTGATAAATCGTCGACGCGACCATTTTCTGTTGTTTGTTTACTATGAAAATGTGATGATTGTACATCGGAAAGAAAAATGAGCAAAGACTGGTGGAAATCGTCTGCGTCGGTTGCTTGAGAAGTACGAATCCACTGAATATTTCTTCGCCATCGATTCTCAGCAGCTTTCACGTTCGTACGGACATTCTCAGAATGTATGGACGACAACAATACTCCTCCTGGGGGTGATTATGTGTTTAGTGTTTTAGGACTTAGCCGAAATGGAGCTAGCGATTGCAACGATGACGTAGTCGGAGTCTTTCAGTGACGCAAACCAAACGGCTGTCATACACCGCAGTCGTCCCTGGGTGTGGCTGTGCATGTGTGGACACATGTGAATGCTTTCTGCTAAGTTGGAAGAAGGCTGAAATAAATTTACTTCATTTTTGTTCGAACGATACTTTATGAAGAACTGTGTGAGCTTTGGTCTGCTTGCGATGAACGCTGTATGATGTGAGCAGTCATGCCGAGCTGAATCAAATTCTCATATGCACTAAGCAAATGTGAAATTGCACTAACCGTAACGGCTGAAAGAAACATCGGTGTTCGGTAAAACTTATGGATACCTGCCGTAGAATAGTCCCCTGTATATGTGTGGTTAAACTGGTGGGCAACGAATGGTACGCACATACTTAAGTTGTTGACAATTCACTGTTTCAGATGCGTGACGAAACACTTCTGAATTAAGGCTATTATTGAGAGATATTCGGCAAGTTACTTTACCTCATAAATTCCTGGACTTGCGAAAAGCGAACATTATTACGTTTCTACTAAATGTGTTCCTCAAATTTATTGGCCTTCACCTTCGGTATAGTTTCCTCAAAACATTCCACGCAATCAGCAAAGTGATATGGATAAATTATCAGGTTCACGGCTTTCTGTCTTTGCATGTTCATTTTCCTCAATTTCACTTCCAGGGTGCACTCTACTGCAGGATGACCTACGTACACATAGAAGAGAATGATTAAAGACATGTGAACTACACAGCACGATCGTTTTAGCATAGTCAATTTGTTTGGTGCTATTTGCGATGAAAATTTACTCGATTCACGGCTTCTCCAAACCCGGACATGATAGACGATCCAACAATGGATCAATCTAAATGTAGCTTCAAGATACCACATTTGCATTGGACGGGCAGGTTCAATGTTACACCTTCCGTTGTTCACCAAGTTCTTTGTTCTGCACTGCACTAATCAGCTTACCGCTTGTGACTTTGCACGTGCTATGATGATCGGCCAGTGACAGACTGTGATTTCCTTAATACTGATGTACATCAATAAATGCGGGTTCCTGTATCCTGAATAGAAACTGTTTACTGCAACCAGTACAAGGTCTTCCTATTACTTATGCGAGGGGTTTCAATTCCAGTACGATGTCCAAGGCTATTCGAAGTCCATAAATCGGAGTATTACTAAGTCTAAAAAGGAACAGTCGCCCAATAGAGTACCTTAAATTAAAAGTGGCTTGAAATTAAGAATGTCACTTCAGGTTAATTATTTTGTGCCAAAGTGAATCAACTGCAGTCCATACTGAAGAACAGTGATACCTGCTGCTTCAGGAAGCTTCGTCAGGATTCTGATTTACGTACAACAGTCTGTAAAATTAAAGAGTAACTTCTTTAAATCCAGAAATTCATACTTTTGATTTGCAGTATGCCAAACTCCATGTGTAGCACAATTTATTTCCCGAAGGAATGCGACATTTGACATGTTTGAGTGTGCTTTGTCGGGACAGCCATTTCGTTAGGTGGAATGTTTTGAGGTGCAATGCGATTGGCTGCATGTTCGCACCACTTTTCTTCTACGCGCTTCTGATTTGGTCAGTTAGCTTAGAACCACGCAGTTACTTGGATGCATGATTGGGTCAAGACCGTCAAACGTTCGGAGGCCGCTTGCTCGAACTACTTCATACCGCCACTGTTCGGTGAAGGTGATTCAGTACTAGTGGGAAGTTTACCCCATCTTTTCCAGATAGTTTGTTGGAATGTTCGTCTTAATTGGTGAGTCAATTGTACTTCTGTTATCTGAACACAAGAATGAAGGCGTCTGTGATTAATACAGATGAATTGAGTTGAATTCCGTCGTAGTCATGATTTCGGCGTCCATCCTACTTGATCCAGTCATCTTGGAAGCCGATGTTAACCAAATACAGGCGGATCTTCATGTCGGGCAAAGATGTCTGAGTTGGATTTCTTTGCATTTATCGATTCTGTAGGTGCAGTTGGCTCGGTGAATCACTGTGAACTGTTGCAATCGTTTAGTCATGGATACGTTGTCTAAGTGTTCACCCCTATTGCCAATCCTTTACAGGAATACAACAGCTCAAGTTCAGGTTTACAAGAAACTTTCAGTCATATCTCACATCTAAAGTAGTGTTAATCAAGATTGACTGTCTCCCTTGTTTTCATTCAGTTTCCTCACAAGCGGAATAATTTAATGATCGCAGCACTCCCAAAAATGTATTAACCTCTCAATCTTTGAAAAGATAGATGATCAGCCAGGATTATGATGACGAAATGTAATTAAAAGTCACACTTTTACTAAAGAGACTCAAACAAGCGCGCTTACTCAGATATCGAGAGTATATGGAGTCAGATAGTTAGCTGACGTTTTAAGAATGCTATTCCATATCGAAACTTTTACCGCAACCTTCTGGCCGCTGACCAAAGACGCTGGAAGAGGTGATGGCGAATTAGGCTTTGTGGCGCGGAGGTCCCCGTTGTTCAGTCGGTCTGCCAGTACAATTACTACACTGTCTTTGATATATACGTTTGTTGCCTGCATTTAAACTCTGATGGCCGAAGGGTGTACATTTTTAAAAGTGGAAATTGTGTTACTTGGAGTTTGACACTTAAAGTTTTTGACTTCAGTGATAAACCTTTATCTTCATTTGTGCTTTTCTAAAGCGAAGTGGCCACAATGTGTGCTCTGGTCAAGTCCAGTCGATTAGACAACTATCGGCTGATTGGACTGCATCTGTCCTCATCCGTTTCGGGGACCATGGCGACTCGGCCACCGGTAGCCGATTTGTGGCGCTGCACACACTTGGTAACTCCTAACCCGTATAGGCGGACGATGAACCTTATGCGCGGTCTATTCAGTGGAGTTCAGGTGGTCACCGTTGACTGGCTCAAGCAATCTGCACAATGCGGTCTTTGGCTACAGGAGTTCCAATTTCGGGTAGTGGATTGTTCGTTTAAGGTTTATTATTATTGTTTAAATGATAGTATGTAAGAGAGCTGTTTAATGGAAGGGAACAATTTTTTTTTATTATGTTTGTTTCCAATGGGCTGCATCAAACATTTTAAAGGTTTAGTATCTTTCATAGACGTACAAACAGGAAACGACGGCATAGGTGATTCTGTCATCCAGCGAACAGTACACAGTTCATTTTTCGAGTTGCTGATGATCACAATGTTATGTGAACTGATCTTAAAGGTATGCACAATTCATGATGTAAACGCGTGAAATCATGACTGTGGAAAAATCAGTTTAGCAGTTTCAATGCAAATTCCACGTCTACAATAGCCTACTTGATAAAACATAGTTAACTCGAGATTTGATAATAAGCGCAAAATAGAGGGCCATCGGAATGAACTAATCTGGAGCGTGATAGGGTTATACGCACCTCTTTTTGAGCCAACTCCGGTGATCAACCGAATATTTATGAAGAACTACTATTGACCTTCATAGCATATGAATTTCTCCTAGAACTTCAGAATGATTCGTAAAGGAAGTGGACCTTGCGCTGTGTGAACGGTCTCGAACTGTACCATCAGTCGCATTACTTACTGGAAGGGGGAGGCGGCGAGTACGGAGAAAATTCGAACGAATGTTACAACGGTGTTAGAAGAATTGATAGCTTGTCAGGCTTTGTGGTGTAAATGTTGCCATTGTTTGACCGAGTTACCTGTCATCCAGTCTTTCCACTAATTAAATCATCGTTCAATGAAGGGTGCTCCACGGATGAACCGAATACCGTGCTGTTGAGTTGACGTTGCTTTTCACTCACCACGGGCACTGTGTTCTCATGACCCGCTGTCTTGATTGCCGCTTGCCAGTACCCGGAGTGTAAATCTAACATCGTTAATAACTTTTTATATTATAACCTATCGAAAATATCTGTGAGCAACAGTTATGACATCACTGTGTTCTGTTATATCTCATCCGGTACTCCGAAGCCCACACAATAGTAGTGTTGTGTCCGCAAAAGACGCTTGGCCAGAGAATTCCTTTATTGAGCAGATTCTTGCATAGTTCATGTCAAAAAGCAAACCACAAACACGTACACTCATCTGCACGTCAGACATACACTCACATACATCGGATGGTAGTACGTTGTCATTCTCCTTGGCG
>LUCH01002173.1:53932-67479 GCA_013368495.1 Paragonimus heterotremus | reverse complement strand
ATACTACTCACACCGAAACTGCCTGTCATACAACAGTAGTACTTTCCGTTCGTTTTTATTCTCATCAAAACGGATGAGTTCTACAGACTGTTGCTTTCTCCGATATCGTCTTCATCCAACGTCTGTGTTTATCTTGTAACTTCCTCCTTAAGGTGAATCGGTATTCTAAAGGGTTTGTGCGACTAAAATGTTTGTATTAGTCTTTCCTTTGTGATGTATTTGCAAAAGTCTACTGAGTCTTCATCTTGAGTGGATAACTAAGCTTATTTCTCAACACTGGACCAGAGCAATGAAAGATTGCATGTTGGGAACTTAGGCGTATGTGTATTTGACTGACGTGATTCCGTTGGTGCCCTACGATTATCAAAGTACCCTATTTAGTCAACTTCCTGAGCTTTTGTGAGAACTAAGATAATGTCTGAACGATGCCCGATTTGGGTCAGCCTCAACTTTCTTTGTTCACTACTTCAAACAGAGTTGTAGGAAGAGGATTTATGTGGGAAAATTGAAAGGAAGTCCTCTGGTAAATCCTGCGAGCTGATTCGTTTGATTCATAGTGGTGGATTCCATTATAATAATGGACGCCGTCTTACATCTATGCTTTACTATCAGTGTACGTTTCAAGGAAATAGGGAGCGTTCACAATGGAACAGAGAAGAATGACATTAACAACTTATATGTGTCCATTGAAACCGATGAACTGTGTACAGGGCTATCTCCAGCTGGAAAACTGCAGTTTACTTATGATGTTTCCTCAACAGGTGCACCGGGGTGTACCAGCTTTGAAGCCAGCATTTTTCTCATACAGAACGACAAGCGAAGATTCAGGTCCATAAGTCTAGTTGTACACATTGCAGAAAAACAACAGTAAACAAAAGCCACTTTGTTGTGAATCCATGCAACTGAATATTGGAACGGCGAGTTTTCTCAGTTCAACTCAGTGCCCACGCAAAATAATTTTTGGTTACCTCCAAACGACAATTTGCCTATTCAAATCCAGGTTAAGTTAACTGTTTGTGCACCACAGACTCATGACTTAATACACGCTGATGTTGCTAGACTAATGCATCACATTGACTGCCTATTTATTGAGACTGTAAGTATCGCTCGCGCTTCAGCAACTTGCCGAACATCATGATTCTGTGCGTATGCCTGAGTAAGTCATGAATGCTTGTGTGCTTTCAAGCCTGTAGTCTATACACCGTGTTGATAGTTCTGGAAGTATGTTGAATACATCTCACTAGCATCAAAAACGTCGCAGTGCTTAAATTTTGTGTAAATCCTGAAGTCACTTGACTTCAAAGGAAACAATCAATGCTCGGTCGCCTAGAAATACAAACCGTGACAGTGTCAGGCTACCATTTGGGCCGCACAGTCAGTGCTACCGTGCACAGACATGCGTGCATTAACACTGTCCGCAGACATCACTAGTGAGAATGGAGACATTTTGGTATGTTCTACCTTCAAAGTGCTGTGTTTTGAAAGCAAGGTACCATAGGAAATTCACATAATGGGGTCGGAAGACAATAGTGTGCTACACCGGTGCATATTAACAATACATTGGTGATATTTAATGTCTCGGTTTGTCAAGTTTCGATCTGATTCGCCTCACTTGGTCTGAAAAAATAATATATCTGGGAAAAACGACTATTTTTCCGAAGCTGTATAGACGTTGGCATCAGCTCCCTTTGCTGACCCTCTTGACTGTCGGGACCGAATCTTATTGAACATCCTTGGAATCACTTCATATGTATGGGTAGCTGATTATCATAAGGCCCTTCAGTGACTGATTGGACTAGAATGCCTTCTGTTACACGGGGAGACATCAACCAAGTAAAGCTGAATGCAAGTAACGATAGGCTCCTCCGTGTGAGAACAAACAAATCGGCTCTTTTCAGGGTAACTGTATTGTATGATAGCTTCGGTGGTGAATGTATTTGCTGTTCAGCAGTGTGCTTATGGTCTCTTACTGTAGTGACTGTAGAATGAACTCATGATATGTGACACCGTGAGTTACTTCGTTCTTTTTTCGCCCAGTAGTTGGTCATGTTATGTAATGTATTGGCTGGTGAAAACAATCGGAGTGGATTCCTCCGAATAACTCGCTCCCACTCAACCCATTCATGAAAATATAGACTGTAGCATTCATGTGCATTTCACTCTTGACGATTCATAATAGTGTGGTGGTCAACTCGGCTATGTAGTCATGCGAATGCTGACGTTACATTGATTAATCATATTCATCTACACCGCGCCAGATAATGTTTCTAACGAACGATAAGATACTCTCAAGGTCCCTGATCTCGTAATGTCAATTCTAATTCACGAAACAGCCAGGCCATTCACGGTCTCGCTAGCCATCACGTTTTATCTACAATATGTTGTATAGATTGCAATACAAAACAAGGATTTATGCATTTGCATGTTTTTTCGGTAAATCATTTTATAGTTTTCCTACTGGTTTGATGACTCCTCTTATTATAGTCATCTTCAGCGAAGTCACACACACTTTGACCGAGGTAGCTCAAAAGAGTAACGCTGTCCAACTGCCATTTTTGCGGCCACGAGTTTGAATTCGTTTGCCGTGACTGCCTCTGTCGCGGTTGGCTTGGCCCCGGTAGCAATCAGCTGATATGTGACCTTGGATTCCATAGCGCTATGAACACTGTGGCACCATAAGCTAGAAACCTAATTTTGAACTTTGCTGTTTATGCTTAAAACCCAGCCTAATGTTTATATCAGGACGGTAATACCCCCTTGTTATTTCGGTTAAGTTCTGCCACATCGGCTTATTTTTTGTGACTATAACTTTTCGAAGCGTTGTTTAGTTAGTGGTTTCACCACTCGCATTGGGAACCATGATTGTTGTTCAGGTTCTCGTTACGTATGGTTTCGCTCATTAGTTCACTTGAAATCACGAGTTATCTGGAGATTTTCAGCCAGTATTCGGTGTCTTTAAATTGCCTTTTGAACTGTCAAACCACACTCCTTATGTTACATTTCCATGTAATGCTTTCTTTATCTGATCTAAGTAAGTTCATTGCTTGACCTCATAATCTCACCTGTTTTTCTGGTAGCCTCCTGGTCTTCCCAGATATTCTAGACTGAAGCGGCTTCCTCGACTGTTCGTCAATCTGGCTCCTGTTTATGTCGGTCCACACACCAAACCTTCACGTCGGGATCTGGTGGAACTGCTTGAGCGTGGTGGGGCCACGGTAGGTCTAAGAGATTTTCACATCATTCATCTGGACTTTGCCTCGAATCCACCTCTGTTATTATGTTTCTGGAATATTTAATTTGATCTTTCGTCGTATCCCATATGCAGTTATGGTCAAGCAGTAGACCGAGTGGTTTGTAACGCCTAGTCAGCGGGGACCGGGCATGTAAATTGTGCACCCTTGCGCCACAAATGAACAGGGACAAGAAGCATCGCCCATACTACGCGGATGAGATGTGAAGAATGTTTGACTCTTGCTTGCCTTGTCTAGATTGTCTTTATTGAGTGTGGCTGGTTCCGACCAACCGATTTCCCCCCTGGTCTACCTCCCTCACCTAAATGAACAAACAAACATTGTGCACGACTGTGCAGTAACACCAGTCATATAGCTAATGCCAGTTTGCTCCAAAATGGTCAGTTTCTGTTCTCATACATAGTATTGCGGATATCGTACCGTCGATATCGTACATGGCCACTCCGGTAGGCCGGAATGTTGTCACTTTTGAGTGTCCGGTAATTCTGGCCGAACAATTTTACGAGTAAATATTCTGACTGTTAATTCTCTTAGCTAAGCCATCGACAGTGTAGTCTCCATTGCTTCCAGTTGACCGGATGACATCCCGTACGTGGATAAAATCTTTATCAGGTTGTAATCTTGAGGAGCTCACGTCATCCCTGAGTCACTCATGTTTACATTTTCACGGTGTTACTTTTCTGTTCAGTTTTCGGAAGTGAACTGATGACTCATCAGTCGGTCTTCTACGTTCTGTTTGATGACAAAATGTCGTCCTTGCCAATCAGGATGCTGTGCTCCATAGCATTGAGCCAGGTGATCAAGTAAAGGTCATGCGTGAAGTTAAGCAAGTGATGGTGGCTAGATGAACAACCTATTTTCATCAACGATCATGCACATAATACAAACAATAACAAACGACGCCTGTGACGAGTTTGATATAGGCAAGTACATTTTTGACCCTGCAGACGTACGTAAAAATGCCTCAAGTCTGGGCGAGTATTGCACATTTTCAATTTACATTTGGTCCGTGCGGGCCAAGTTCTTCAAACCATCCTATCCGCTGTTCTCTCATACTGTGGTTAGGAATCAGCGGTGGCAGATGTACGTTCGCCCTCCACTTTTAGCTGGGCGACATAGAACATGATTTTTATGGACGACTGAAACGAACCTTCCTGTCATCGGGTGGTTATATTAAACGACTGTAACCCCTATGAGTGCATGAAGTCATATCTAATTTTCGTCCCCCGATTCGTATTGCCGTTTGGCTCAGTCGTAATGCAGTATGCGTGCATTTTGTCATACTATGCTTGATTGTGTTCCCGGGTGTTGCCTCAGATTTCGGTTTCGAACTGTTAACAATGTTGGAATTTTATTTTTATAAACAACAACGCAGTCATCACCAAAAACCTTTGTTCTTCTCACTCGTTCTGGAAACACTTCCATGCTCGTACTTGTTTCACTGGTTCATATTTTGCAGGTCACCAACCGGCAAAGTAATGCTTCTCTCGTGATCGATTTTCTGAAACCAGATGTGATTTGTGTCAAATCCACCTGGATTTTCGGTGAGCTACGTATCGTTTTGAAATTGTTCCAACTTAAGTGACGTTGTTGTTATTCATTTGTACATCTAAATATTAACTATATCTGTGTGTGCGTGTGTATATTCGCTTTCCGCTTAATGTGTTGTTACAAAGCTGAACACTGGAATTTGTTCATCATACTTTCTGGTCATTTCAGAATGAGGTACATGATTTATCTTCTACTCTTGTTTCGTCTCATCATCATTGTATGTTCTTATGTGGACCAGCTCTCGCGTTTGTAAGTTGTACGTGTTGGCAGCTTTTCAGTTAAGTTCTCTTACTCTGGCTGCATTTTCATACTTGCAATTTCGGCTACTTTCAGCTGTGACTAGTCCATAGTCAACAGGTTGCTACGCGTGAGTTTGGCTGTTGACCCGAACTATCTATATCAGGTTGTAAAAACCATACTCAAGTGTGAGTGACACTCAGTTCGTAACTCCCAATTACTCAAGCGCATACATAGACGGGTATCAGCTTGATCAAGTGCTCCTCCTCTTTTTAATGTCATCTATCACAAGTTTTCAACCGTTGTGGAATTTCATGTCTTCTAGGATGTTTTTGAACAACGTTCGTCGGTAATGTTGCGTTTAAGCAGACATTCAACCGTCATTTTGTACGTAGTTTCATGAAGTATGTTTCGTTTTCGTTTTGGAACTCTGTGTCTTTGTGTGGCCTTGGGCTTCATTTGTAAGTGTCGCCACTGGTTAACAATAAAATGAAGCTTCACAATTTATGTGTACCGTCGTCTGGCTTCTGGGTTCATTTCCTCATGGTTTGACATCAATAGCCCGAAATAGTTAGCATTTATCAATCGGACCAAGAGGCGTGAGTTTTGACTGAGCCTGAACTTGAACGCCACTGGTTGTTTTCGCAGAAAATACTTTATCGGATTACCCACGCTGTGAACTAGTGGGGTTTGACCCTTGTTTGCCTCTCTTTCGTGCTTTCTCCTCTAGCTCAAACTACTGTTTTTGTAGTCTGGATAACTTACATACATTGTGATATCACACTTCTATTATCTGTCATAGAAATCCAGATTCCATACATTTTTTTGACTGATAGTAATAATGAGTAGTAAGGGATTTTGATTTTCATATAGATTGAACATCACCCACAATTGATCGCAGCTGTCGCATTCCCATAGACTATCCAGTCGGCCCATTTCGAAAAGAAGCACTAGACTCGAGTTTCGCTCTCATTAGAGCCCGTCAGTAGTGCATATCATCGCCACTGCAGTCGGGACTTGAACCACGGACATTCAGTTCATGAGGCAACCGTGTTTACCACTGCGCCATTGACATCACATCAGGCACGACCAAATTATCATATGTGAACACTAGTGCTTCTTTTCGAAATGGGCCGACTGGAAAGTCTATGGGAAAGCGACAGCTGCGATCAATTGTGGGTGATATTCAATCTGTGTGAGAATCAAAATCCCTTACTACTCATCAGTAGTGAAATATCGCTCAACAAATCAATGACTTTTGTGATTTCAACTTGGAGAGAAGTCCTAGTCGTGGATTCATCGATTGGAGTTAACAGACAGTAACTGTGTCTCCTCTCGAGGCGATCGGGCAACCTGATCATTACTTACAAGCGAAAGTGATTGAGTGTTCACATATGATAATTTGGTCGTGCCTAATGTGAGGTCATTGGCGCAGTGGTAAACGCGGTTGTCTTATGAACAGCGTGTCCAGAGTTCTAGTCCCGGCAGTGGCGATGAAATGCACTACTGACGAGCTCTAATGAGAGCGAAACTCGAGTCTAGTGCTTCTTTTCGAAATGGGCCGACTGGAAAGCCTATGGGAATGCGACAGCTGCGATCAATTGTGGGTGATGTTCAATCTATATGATAGCAGTGAGTTTGAATCAGTTTGGTAACTCTTACCTTTTGAAATTCTCATTTGCTATCATAACTGTTAATTTATGTCCTCTGTTTATTGTTCCATACTATCAACAGCTGTGAATACCAAATTCTTGGTAGAATGTTTCCTAGTCGAATCACCCCTTTACCATTCCTATTACCGATCATAAATCTTTTTTTTCCAGTTATTTTTAGACGTTCGTTCTGTTTTCACTATTCTTCTCGAGATGGCACACTAGGTTCTAAGTTACTCTTGCTCGATCCTAATTCTTCTTGGTTTTTGCTCTTCTCTTCAGATTCCATAATGCAGGCCAGTGTGCTTCCTACGAAGGCCTATTTGTTTACTGCCTGATTTGTCCCTGATCATAACTCCTTTGTTACTTTTTGTTATACGTTAATTATGTTGCTTCTGTACACTTCCGTTCAATATACTATTGTAGTAATCTCGTGTGTTTTTAATGCATTCTGCTGTTCGAAGATATTCTATTGTGTTCTTTTTGATATCTCTTTTTATAGCTAAAATATGAAATTTCGTATCAGAACTATCGATACCGGTTGTATTGAACACTTTTCAAGTAGGTCCCTTATTTCTGCCGTACCTACACATTCTCCGGGGCTCAGTTAGTTCATGTTTAACACATCAAACCTGCCGATGCTGCTTTTACTGAACACCTTCCAAGTTGACCCTGTTTCTGCCTTACATTTCCATCATCTTCTGGGCTTAGCTAGTTTGATTATAGTGTTGAACGACGCGTACTTTTTTAATAGAGCAGTCAAAAACATAAATGCGCACGATTTATGGCTGGGCAAATCTATCTGCATGTTATCAGGTGCGTACTACAGAACGGGAGTTTATAATGGGGAAAACAGGGGTCAGTTGTGAAATTAGACATATGAGGAAAGCACACGGTGGATCTGTTCGCTAATCAAACAATAGCATCATTACCATGGGAGTGATAAACTAACACACAAAGGTGGACACCAACACTTCAGAGCAACTGCCTCAGCATATCGTAACAACCGGAGCTTATCAGTTGCGTAAACAACTGCATGAAGTCCACCCAATGATGGCTGTCCAGAAGATGACGAGCGATCGCTGATGCTGGTGGTTTATGTGGCGGTTGCTGAGTGCACATATGGGTATAAGTTTGTATCTGCATCACGTGTTTCCTCACGCATGCTGGGATGTGTTCCGAGATCCGAAACTTCGGCTGTCGTTCCGTCATGCCTATGTAGTCGACCTGACAACCACATGAAATTCGGTAAATGATATGGGATCTGCCGAACAGAGGTATCTGAGGTTTTAGAGGATGAACAGGAATCCTTTTTGTGGTGTAGGTTAACACTAGCTCTGTGGCATACGCTCGTAATACAACGGCCATCACTCGACGTTGTAATGACGTACTGGCATCATCCCCTTTGAACGGCAGTTGTAGAAATGCTTTCATCTTTGGTATCGCCATCAACCTGAGTGAACTGCAGCTAATTAATCAGGTTATCTTGGACAACGGATACCCCCAGTCAATGATCTCCAAATTTTCTAGAGAAAAACTGCACGAGCTGCTAACTTTGACAAACTCTTGGTATGTGATGTGCAGAAATCAGACAAAACTTGGTAAACAAGTGTTAGAAGTTTGCAAGATAGTTGCACTTTTAAGACAACACGAGGGTTCCAAGTGTCCCCGTAGAATGGGCGGACTTAGAATAACCACTAATGAAGAAGACTGGTGCCCTCTAAGAACAACCAAATGGAATATACTTGTTTCCGACCTCACTCAGTGGGACCTGGATGTGTCTTCGTTATCCTTACGCACATTGGGATGACATCCAATCAGTGCGGTATTCTATTCGTACGTGTGCCCCTCTCTACTGTTTGAGCCATGGGATGCTCTACCTACTGCGGTATTATGTGGAGCTGAATCATTTGAACAGGTGGATAGAAGTTTTTTTTGTCAGCCTGCTGAAAGACTGCAATGCATTCCACAAGGTCGTCGCAGATTGCGACCGTGACTTATTATCCTGGTATCGTATGATATGAATTATTTTGTCTATATGCAGGGCTGAACATGATAATCTGCTTGGGCGTTGCGGGCGTCTACAAACATTCACTGTCTTTATCCTCGTTTCCTGTGTGAGGCATGAATTTAGGGAGGAACGATTTTTATGTATAACATTCATTTGTCTGTTTTCCAACCCCAAGGATTTTTTTCTCCAGAATCTTTTGTAGCGTTTGTATATGGACGTAACATGTTCATTTTTTGTAAGTGTATGTATCGAGCGGGAACATGTAAGCTATACATCCTGGATAAGTGGTAGCGTACTCGAAATGTTTATTGTTTGGGGACCTGGTTTATGTAGTGATCGAATTCAGGTACTTAACGTTGCTGTCAGATCAGTGGTTTGCGTGAAGGTTTATCTTATCGACAAAACTTTTATTCAAAATTCTTGTCGTGCGGAAACATTTCCGACGTCGTTGTCTGTACTGTTGGTACTGCGACTTAGAAGTAGCTATGCTGATTGTGTGGATTTGCTTGATTCTGTGTAAGCTTAGCATGTAGGACATTCCAGTCTAACTCGCATGTGACCTAATACGTGGCATGATAATAAAATCCCCGTGCTATTTAGGCAAAAGTTACACAAACGTTTTGTAACATGGGGTTTCCCTCGTTTGCTTTTCATTATCGATCTGTTCCATAAATGATTTACAAACTAGACCATATTCAATAGCGAAACTTTTTCGGAACGCGACATTTTTTACCCATTCGTATAACCTCTGCTAATTGTAATTGAGTGAAGTTCTTGACGACCGTACTTGAATAGATACTAAAGCTTTAATGTACTCATGCTGCAGAACTTCAGACAAAACCATTGCAACATTGGTGAAAATTTTCTGGGTCTACTTGTGGTCTCCCCATCCTAATATCTTGAACAAAACAGTTCAGCAGAAATTGATACGGTTTTATGCTGTCCATAAATAGGCGCTAATGAATCACTATATAGTTACTTAGTTCCATATGGCGTCATTCCGAACACGTTAGAATACACATCTGGACTCATGGTACTGTTTGTGCTAATTTCGTTTTGTGATCTGTTCAAAGATCGGACATTCGTGGGTGTGTGGTAATTAATTGACATTCGAACGAAGATAGGACGAGCACTTGTCAAGTAGCACTCATGAACTAATTATCAGAATCAAAGCATTTTAACGTGTCTACCGAAGAAATAACGTCGGTCATGAGCGTTTATTATGTTGTTCTCAAAATATTGCACCGGCGACCGAAATGAGTTTTTTGTGATTGCTACAAACGTTTCAAACGAGCATTGCTTGATCCGTTATGGTTTTAACTATAATACGGTTTATGGAGAACTGTTTGGGATCCTGTATCGTTGGTACGTACGTGTTAGCCCGATAGCGAGAGGCCTCTCTCGTTTCAGTAGAGTCACGTAAATAAATTTGACAGCCACATGTTTATCGGACGGTCCGCATTTCTTAGGACGATCTATATGAACGATTGGTCTGCGGCTATGTGGTTTAGTCCGGGTCGTGGGCCATCGTCTGGTTGACCTTTGTTAGAGATTTCAGTCCCTTTGAAAAAAACTGAAGAGTAAGCTTAGTATTTGAGTGAGAATAGAGACTGGTCGATCCTACAGCTAAAAAAATGGGAGACGAGCCTTTTATCGAGAACTAACACGTTTCGGTTTTCCTTCACTCTTAATCGTGGTGACTTGATATGATGTTGGTGCGACCATTCGAGGGCTGACTATTTCATGGAACAGTTTGGCTCATTCGAGCCGGTTCGTGTAGGCGGTAGGAACTCAACGGTAAGTTTATGTTTTCCAGACCACTCTACGTTGGAAGCTGAAATATTTCTAAGGATTAGGCTACTAGACCGTAGCACGCTGCCGGTTCAAAGCTCCCTTTGATTTATCTCGACAAAGATGGTGAAATAATTATGTAAGGACTTGCAGTCTTATTTCGGGTGATTCAGGATTGCAGCCTATCTACACTTGTTATCCTTTTCAGAAAGAAGACCTCAAGTGTATGTGATATTCACAGACATGGTCTTATCTCTATCGTATCCACGCTATTTACTAGCTTTACGCTAGCTGAAGTTGTCAAAATCTGTTAACGACGATTATGGAAAGGTCAGACAGAATTCCGTTCTCGCCATGAGCAAATTGATCACAGTTTTACCGTCTGATTAGTTCTGGTACATCCCTTTTTTAATTTTTGACTTAATTAGCATGGTTCTCATTAAGCAAGTGTTTCTGTGTACCGTTACGTGTAACAATTTTGCGGAAGCCGTCATATTCAGGATTATCCACATCATCTGAGGCCTCATAGGGTGTTTTCTGGCGTTAGATTTCTTTAATTTAGAATGCTTGTTTCGTTCTGTGTCTGTTTGACAAATGTAGTTACACTTTAGTTTATCTTGCTGGATGCTTCTGCAGGCTTTCATGCAGTTGTCGTGTTGTTAATTAGAGGTTTTGCAAAGAGAGGGCGATTGAGAAAAGCATAAAATTGGTTGTGAATAAATATGGGTTTGTTGAGTCCCATGTGCTTTCTCTGACATATGTGACATATTTGAATACACTGTTTCTTGATGTAGGATTAGTTTGGCGCAAGCAGACAACCACTAAAAGTTGTTTGGTCGTTTTCCTGCCTTGTGTATTTGATAATTTTGGAGCCACCTCATGTCTCAAAGTAGACAGCATGTACGGCCATAAAGAGTTACACGTTTACAAATGCGGTTAACCATTAGTCTCTGCTTTTGTGTGTGACCTCTCTTTCCAGTTACAGAAGGTGGCTGTGTTCTAGCGTTTCGACTGCTTAGCGGAGCAGCCACACTGCTTAAATAATAAACTTAGTTTGAGCCAATTGATTTATGTCTACGGTATATCCTCCGTCTTGAGATGACGACTTCAGTTAACACAGCTCTGAGTCGGTGCATTGCTCGAGCCTCGCCTGTTGGTTATTCCTTCCTATGGTATATCGTACGATTGATTATAGTTAGGAACCTAGTTTTCTTTGATTACTCGTCTTAGTTGCTGACTTGGTCAAGTTATGTTTGCTGACTACCGAAAAATTCGTCAGCTCTCTGTTTGTAGTTGTTGGTCCTGGTATGCTGTAGCCACAAATTAATGTTGACTAGAGTTACTCTGTTTCAGATTGGCGCATGAGACATAGAAAACCGAACAAATGCAGCTGCACATTGTTTTTGCCCATATATTCACTACCAGCTTGTTGCTGAACAGTCCGAGTAATTTGTCCCCTTCATGTCTTTAGTGGTTTGAATTGTTATTTTTCAGTCGTATTTGACTACTCTAACATTATCCAGTAGTGCTTCAACAATGTGTAAGACGTTAGTTTTGCTAATCGGGAACCCGATACCGGTCTCCAGGTTATACTCTCAATTAATAAGCAATGCACCGGACTGGTTTTTTGTCTTCTGTACTGACGACATTCCACAACTTCCTCGAATGCTCATTACTATTAGATCAGGTCGTCTATTCCTATATTCACGTATTGATATTGCGATAGTGGTTGATAAGCAGTTAAGAATGTTGTCTACTCTCCAGAAAAACGGCACGATTTTTTTCGAAAAAATCCTACTACACACTGGTTGAATTACACCGTTAATCTAGTCTACACCTAAGCTACTACTTTCCTGTTGGGATGTACCACGGAAATTGTTAACCCGTTTCCGCTCTCATTCGCGTCGTTTCTGCTCGCCAAGAGGCTGTTGCTTGTCCCAAGTTTCCATTCATAAACTTAACGGTGGCACCTTGGGTTAGAGTGCAACGGCAATTGCTTGTTTGTAATGCTTCTTGATGCTTACCATCAAACAGACATTCCACGGCCAGTTTAATCCTTGTTTGGACTCATTTGAAAGGGGACCAAATCGTGGTACGTGCTCTTCAGTTACAGCTATAACTAAACTACATGCCTACTCCCTCGTTACAAGCGATACTTATAGATCTGATGGCTGGTTCGGTTCCCAGTTCAGACTAATTCTCCTGATGAGTTCAAACAAGGAGGAAATTGATCGTAGAGTGTCGATTTGAGGATGAGCATCAAATTACAAATACCATTACAAGTACCATTTCGAGCCCTTGCGCCTGCAGCTAGTGCAGACTGGTAACCCGATATGGACCGTGTCCATCCACGCTAACAGTACGAAAACGGGCTATAACTGAAGCAGTTGTTTATGTTTCACAATGGTGATTGATACCAATGTAGAGTTGTGCTTCAATGCAGTCGGCATACCAAGAAGATCGGTAGTTAATAGTTTTTAGGTTATTACAAGCGTTCCCATCAACCTTCCGGTCAGCCCCTCGTAAAGAGAAGCATGAAACCCGAATTCTACTCGTGTTACATACCCTTGCGGCAGCCGAGGTATGAATTTTAATCCTGATTATGGAAGACTGCCGTATTGGCTACTGTTTGATTGACCTCATAGTTAGTAATGTCACTGTCAAGAGAGCGATAACTTATGATACTTCCCGGTCGTTTATGCCGCGGATGGGGTTGACTTGAGGGACCCCACCCCGAGTCTCTGACTCAACAGTCCGACTTGCGAGACAACGGGATGCGGGGCTTTCTTAGGGGACCCCACCCGGATCCAATGACTCAAGAATCTGACTCACTTGACAGTGAGTGGCTTACCTAGCCTGAGGGCGCAGTGAATAAGACATTGATGTCTCATTCTGAGCACTGCTGCGCGCAGTGGATGTTCTCGAAGCTGCATCAGGCTTTTGGGAGAAAATAGATGTTTTTCGACCGTATTGGATAATACGCCGGCGGTCACGGTCAACCGTTGGGCGATCGGAGTGCTCTTTGTTTGAGGGTACCTTTTCTAGTTTGAGGGT
>LUCH01002173.1:23763-53832 GCA_013368495.1 Paragonimus heterotremus | reverse complement strand
GGAGTGCTCTTTGTTTGAGGGTACCTTTCTTAACTCCCTTCTTCCTGATACGGAAGACAGCAGTGCCGCAACTATAAAAATAGTTCTGCTGTGTGCCCATAGGATCGTGCCTCACTACCCAAGCACTCCTATGCGGTCAGCAGTGCGACATAAAATCCCATGAGTGTAACTGCTTTACGTCTGACTGCATCCCGTTTGACCTGTCTGACAGGGTTGCACCTGGAAGGATCGGAGTCCTAGTCAGCATAGCCCGCCGGATCAAAACAGTACACAAGCCCGACCACCTCGGCAAGGTAGCAGTATAGGTCGGGGACCTCATTGTAGGTACGATCGAATTGTCATATGCATGTGATTCGTTCCACTGTAAATACTGTCCAATTTATGTTAGTCAGGTTTTTCCGCTATCTGTTGGAAACAAAAATATCGCTCGTCAAAGTTCATTTATTTTTGTGGTTTAAACTCATCGATAATTCTTATCGATGGAGACATCTGCCTTAGTCAGTAGGACAGTTATTGTGACTTCTCTCAGGAGAACGTGCTTAAGTGTTTGCATATGGTAACTCGGTTATACTTGAGGCGGGACCAATAGCCCAATGTTAAACACAGTTGCTTCATGAAAGCGCGATCGGGTTTCAAATCCCGGCCGTAGTAGGGATACGCACTGCGAACCGTAACACGAGTAAAGCTCGAGTACAGTGATCTTTTCGAAAGGGTTTGACTAAAAAAGTCTATGGAACTGTGGGAATGGCGCTCTGTTGTGAGTGCTGTTCGGTGTAAGGTAAAAGGCTTCAATTAAGGCTTACTGATGAATTGATGCTGGCTCCGAGGTGACTGTGACTATGTTACCGTTAAGCGAATGCACAAGGTTACATGTCCGCCAACTACCGACATCTGACGTTATAGTAGACGGAATAAATCCTCTGATTGGCGATATCACAGGGACGATCATCATTCACAAGGGTGCTCATTAAGCTTGTCATTTTTCTCCGATACATGAGTGCAGCCTGTTATAAAATCAGGTTTCATAGGAACAATCCACATAAGCTAGATGGCCGTACACCTTAAAAGATTTTCAACTTTCGTACAGTATACAGAAATTATAGAAGCGCGCTATTATGGCATGATATATATTTGGTCTTCATTAGCTGTGTCCCTTGAATTTCATCCCGTTAACTTGCTCTCGTAAACATGTCGTGGACTGTGAAGGATTGGGACATTTAATTTGCTGTACACGACTTCATTCAGTAAATGCATTTGGTTCCGTTTGTGTGTTAGCTTCTTTTGATCGTCCACATGACCAGTGTTTATCTTCACGCACCCCCAGATATTGTGCATATGGTCTCTGGCCTTACCAAAAATGCTATTTTACGTTTAACGAAAACTACTTTGACCTTTATCATCAAAGAGCGGGCAGTCTATGGTGGCGTTTCTGCCTGGTGTGAACTAGATCAAGTGAGTTCATCGATTCGTCTGTTTTTAGACTTAATTCAATGTGAATAGGTCGCGCTGTTTTCAGAACGCGTTTGCGAAGGTTTGTCGGCAGAACAAGATGAAATCCTCATGGAAGTAGTCCTGGATCAATTGTCACATTGCCTTCGCCTGGGCTCTGGAGGCGCAAGCGCTGGCAGCACATTTACCAGCACTACATCTGCAGTTGTCAGTGCTGGGGCGATCGGTTCGAGCAACCTAATGGGTTACACCAGTTTCGGCACGGGCACCCATAGTCACGCCTCCTCCACCGTGCACGGGCTGAAAATCAAATTGGTTCGACGTAGAGTTCCTTGTCTGGCTTTCGAATTGGAACAAGTGAGACTGATAGCACTTGAAAGCTTTATTTTTGGAAGTTGGTTTAATGTGATTATGTTCTGGCTTTAGACACTCCAAAATCAACGCTCCATGATCTGGTTTAAGTTCATCAGGATGAAATTATCGAGCAGAAACCGTTAATCTTTGTGTTAGGGTCCTCGAACAACCCTTGAGGAAGTTTTAAGAAATCAATAGCTCATAACCCACCACTCCTCTTGTTACCAAAGGTGAACATGCGGTATGAATTTCCTAAAACAGCTGTAGGTAGTGAGGAACGTTTGTGTCAATGTTCTCACTCACGTATCTTTTCGGTAGTTGCTACAGTCGTTTTTGTTATTTTGCTGGATGTACGCATCGTGCCAACGGTGTGTTTGTATATCCACAATGAACGAGAAACAGTATCGATTAAGGCTAATGTTGGGAGGAAGGCTACTCTAGGTGGTTGAAACGTAGAGTATTACAACTTGGTCGTAACGTTATGTTATTCTCAATCGATTTACTAATAACATACTCCATCCTGTTTGATTTCATCCTTCTTGACCTCATCAGGTGGTGATAATCTGAGTGAATCAGCGCGGCTTGCGTTACGAGCTGACGCTGTTATCTGCTGGATCACTGGCCTCGTGACCGCCACGTTTGTAACACCAAGTGTCACTTTCACACACGTAATGCCTATAGGAAGGATCTTAACTCACATTACAGGTAGTTCGGTTCGAACAACGTTCCGTTGATTTTTACCTGATTTATCCAATCAGGAAAGAACTTAGTGATTGGGAGTTTATTTCATTATGACCGTTGTATTACAAGTGCATTCTGATTTCCACTCCTCGCGGTTGTTACCAGTGGGATCTAGTCATGGATTAGACCATTGTTGTCCACTTGATGGAATACTTGAAAAAGATATCAGTTATTGACAGAACTTGTATCTTGTTTTTCTCCTTAGTGTACTCAGTTGTTTTTCCTTCTGTTGTCGACTGTTTATGAGTAACCCGAGATGGACAGTGTCATTATTCCAGCTTACGGTCGATCGCATTTTACTCACTTTAATCGGATGCACCTTTGAGTTGCCAGACGATTTCGTACATCAATTGATGAGACATTTTTCAACAAACCGATGCAAACGGTTTGCGTAATATTGCTTAGTTATTTACTCATCGATCGATGTTATTGTGTGCCTGACCATTTAATCTGGACTGTCAGTAACTACGATCCTGTTGTCCGTCCGTCTCTTAAGATATGACTGTTTTTCCATTCGGTATTCTCGATTATTGGCCATATTTATGAAAATATTCCATGTTCAATCTTTGTCTCATCGATGTTTTCTCTTTTCCCCTGTCATCAGGCTAGTATAACTGGCCGTTCTCGAGCGGTTTGGCATTTCATTCCCGTTCATGTCGTCCCTCCACGTCTTTGGGACGAGTTTGTCGAGCCACCGGACCCAGATTTTGACGTGAGTCCTTTAGCCAACCTAATGCTTCTACCTCATATTCCAACAACCAAAACAGCACCTCTTAGCCATTCAGTCGACACCCCTATTTCAACATACCGTCTTTTGTTGTTGGTTCGACCAACGTTTCAATCATGCGCTTACTATATTTGCAACGCTAGTTTAATGGTAAATTAAGTACACCTTGCATTCTAGGTTGCAGTTTACTTGCTGGGATTCCGAAGTTTATACTTTTGTTCCATTTGGGTTTACATCCGACTTTGTTAAGGATATTGAATAGTTTAACACAATAATTTAATTTTTCGTATATTCTCAGTTGAGTTACTCTAAGCTGTCCTACCCACAGCTGTACAGTCTTTTTACTTCCGAGTTTTCTTTCAAATTTTAAAACGGGTTTCACCACTGCGATTGTGATTCGTGCATTATCTTATGACTTTCCTGTATAGCTTTGTTTTTCAACGTGCACTGACGTTCAGATGGTTTACTTATCACAATACAAACACCAACTTGGACATTGACTAGGTGTCGTAGTTGTAAACTACGGCAGGGAAAATGGACAGATGCATAAAAAAGTGTTTCTACACACTTTTACTCATTATCTATTCAAACATCACACCTTAACTTCCGTTTCGATATTTTTTCCGTCGTAACTAAAAACACAAGAAGCAGGATTTTTGTCATCCTAAGGCTAATTTTGTCAAAATGTATTAGGATTGAACCGAAATGACTGAACCCCGTGTAAATCGAGACATTTCTCGATAGCAATGATTACCGGGTTACATACGGAGCACTGTAAAATGCCTGAGGTGTATCGTGGTTTATATTGCGAATCTGAGTAGCGGGATCACTGTTGCGTTCAAGGTTGCTGATAATCTCCCCATCAACGGAACGCTCTTGTATAACAGGTCCCGTCCTTTGCGAGTAGTGTAACACCACGGGTACACGCAGGAACTAAAGGACATACATTAACACCAGAAAGACGAAGAACCAAAAGCGACTATTTAAAGTGTGTATGTTCACAATGTGTGACTTGTCATCATAGGGAGTGTCGCTGCACTACTGCCAAGGATATAAATACACGGTACCTCGCAACGTGGTGTTTGCATTCGTTTATTTATATTTTCACATACCTTGTAACGGATATCTTACAATAAACAACTTTTCCATCCAAGCGTCTTTCATGATAATAACTGCACCATACACCAACATAATGTGAACTGTTGATGAATATATCTACATTAGGTTGAATGCTAGGTAGGCTACCGGACCTGGTAGGTTTTCCCTGGTCGTCGCCGTTCGTTACATATACCTGCCGTATTTATTTGCTTCTCTTTTATTTGCACAATATCTTAGCACGCCAGAAATTGCCTATAGCTTCAGGGCTGCGCGGATAACCTCAATTTTATGACATTTTTCCTCCAAACTGCGTCCGAATTCATGTGTCTGCAACAGGAAAACTGTTTTAGGGGCTTTTACTAGCCTGAACGCCTAACTAACCGAAGATTGCTGTTCCTCGTTTTCAATTCTTAACACGTAAAATCAAAGCTGAGTGCTATCGTCATCCCTTCAGTCTTTGACAGATGTGTGACCACTGGTTGTATTATTTGGGTTGTGGTTGTGCGCCCAATCTCGTAAACCGAGCAACATCACATGAACTGTTACACGTGGTAACCGGCTGTGACATTCTGGAAAAGACTGTCTTACTGCCTTTTTAATTATCCTATCGCCTAGGTTAATTGCTTTTTTCAGGAGAAAGTGTGCACTTCAAGTACGCCGTTACCATTGTTTTATGCTCTGCTCTTCCCAAAGCTTTCAAAATCTGGCTTGAGTGGATGGTCAATTACGCGTTGTTCCTCCCTGAACGCCTCAAATAATGTGGATGTTTTTTATTTTTACGTATTAATGGCAGTCTTAATCAGCAGCTCATGAAGCGATACACAAAATTACATGTTCTAAGTATATCGTTCGTCTTCTGGAGGGTTACTGTATGTCACAGCATGCACGATTTCTTCCACGTCACTGTTGTTCTTCTGAAAGTCAGGAAAGTCTTCTTTTTTCGAACGTTTTTCGGGACTTATTTCAAGAATCGTAAACGTTTGCATACTCCCATTGGTAGTTCTGTTCTATAATTTGCCCGACATTTACCGAAAAGTTTCGAACGCCTGAACAAATTTGCAGTTTCCTGTACGATGCGACTGCATTAAATGCATTACTTTTACCAGTGTTGCCCTTGGGTCCTGTTTGAAATCATACAAGTTGTCTGCTTACAAACCCCGTAATTATTGTACCTGTCCGCTATTTCCAGTTCTATTCCGATCTTTATGCAACTATGTAACAAGCCTCACACATAGGCTCCTGTATGCCTATACCAAACGCTCTCTGATCTAGGACCTATTGGACAGTGGTGTGTAACATCTGTACATACGTGCATGTTAAATGTTCAGCCATACAATGAGTAGGATGTCTTGGACCGTCGTTGATTCTGTTTGTAGCCGATGGAGTTATAGACCAATGAATAAATACACACGTGTGAATTAACTAAATAGAAAATGACGGAAGTTCATAGAGCGGGGGGAAAAGAAGAACATTCAATAATATAATGAGTAGGGATTCGTCATTAACTACGACACCGTCATTTCCGAGACTGTTTTTAAACAATAGTGTGAATGTTTGCACACTACCCAACCTGAGAGGTAGCACTTACCAAACTTGCCCAGAGTAACGACCTGGTATTTCGTAGTCCGTATCATGTCATGTTATAACCGTCTTGCACTTTCCTCCCACCGCCAGCAGTGACATAGACTATCATACAATGTGGCAAGCGCTCTGCTGCTATGCACAGTAAGTGACCCAGCCAACATGGACTGCACATTTTCGTTACCTCGGTCTGCACTGTAATGTGCATTCATATCCATTGTTATTGGGTTGAATTTACCTCGATGAACGTAGGCGTACACTGTAATTATCCAACCCTGAATACTTCAGCCCGTCCTTCGACATCCGATCAACTTATTTTTATTCTTGTTTGTTTAATAAACCCTGCTGTTATCCATTGATCTGCATAGCTAGTAGTGACTGTCTCTGTCGAAGGCAATCTCCGCTTCATCCTTAAAACTCACCGGTACTAACAATACCGACTACTAATCGTACGCTCCCTTTTATGTCCCTATTTCGTCCTGGCAGGTTAGCATTTTCTTCCCACCCATCAAGACGTTGCGGCCGTTCGTGGACCGTATGAAACGATTTGCCAAATTCCTTGTGAGTTATGCTTAACTTAATTAACTTTTCAATCCCTACTCAGTTTTTTTTATAAACCTTTCTTAACCATCATGACTTCACTCTGTGTTTGCGTTCCAGGAAATAATCGCTGGTCGTCTCACATCTTGTTTCTTAGCGTTTTTGTCATAAATGTAGGTTTGTACTGTCTGTCCGTTCGCATGAAATAAAAGGCTTTCATACTGTTATCTCCTGTTTCTGAAGCTATGCGTGTGTTCGGCGAATTGATTAATACTTTCGTTGAAAAATCTTCATGTGGTTTTCCAGCTACTGTCCTCAACTCTTCAAGATTCTGCCTCGTTCCCAATCCTCTCTACCAATTAAAAATGACTGTTGTTTCTTGCTGTGGTCATCATTATTTGTCACCGCGTTACATGATTAATCAGCATACAGTGTTAGCTCTGGTATTGAAATTAAAATATAAACTTCAGTGGACTGCTGGTGTTGTAAACCCTCCTAAACGATACGCTGGGTTGTCCTAGATATAGCAGTGCACTTGGCAAAATTCGGATTCTCCTCCCGGTATTAATTAATGCGAAAATCTCGGTCCGGGAAAGTACTGCGACTGTCTCCGCATTCGCTCCCAAGGCAAGCCAAAAGACGCGTACAAAAAGGGCTTTGTTACACCCCAAAACGTGTGCGACAAAGTACTTATATGACGCGCAGTGGCCAAAAAGAAGGACAGTTGCCGGAAAAAATAGTTAAGGTCACTGGTGGGCGTAACGGACTAAAAAGTCAGACGGGTGAAAACTAGCCAAGGTCAACCCTCGGCCGCTCCGAGCAGGTCCGCTAACTATGACAAAGTCAATCGTCTTTTTTCTCAAGGACGGAGGCGGTTTTTGGACGTTAGGAAATGGACGCCCTAACAGCTGGCTTGCCGGATGTAAACCCATGGAAATTGTGTTATCCCCCCTCTCCGCTAAAACTAACAGCCCTAAGGTTACTGTCTACTTCACTTATAACACAAACGTAGTAGAACATTTCTTCGAAAATCAGTCTTCATTCGGTCGTCATTCTAACGTCCTTGTGGGTTCACAACTTAAATTGTAGTGCTCTTAATCCCGACCCGGCCATTCAGTTGCTCTCATGATGGCTTCGGGTCCAGCTCGTGGCGCTTTGGCATTTCAGATCTGTTTTAAGTGACTTACTCACCGTTCTTTTTATTGATTGGTTCAGTTGCCTTTTCGACTTTTCTAACTCCAATACCTCCCGCCTTATTTGAGCTTATGTGAAATCCACTTCTATCCCCATTCTCTTCACACATACATCGTGCAGCTAGTTCGCGCCAACGGTGCCGGCGATTTGAATTTGGAAGTAAACGTTGAAACTCTGGCTCGTGTTCGACTGACATTCCGTGGACTTCGTGCTCGCAGTTGGTTACCGACACCAGGAAACTCTCGTCTTGATGAGGGTGATGACGATCGTTCAACAGAAGAGCCGCGGAGTGCAATTTGGGCTGGAGACGGAGATGGCAAATGTGGCGTATTTCGAGAATCCGCTTGTCGTCAACCCACCGAAACCGAACCGGACGGAGAAGAAGAGGCAGACAGGCGCTTTGTAGCTGTCAGTCTGGATATTCGTCGTTTTGGTCAACTGATTTCCAGTCCGCGATTCTCTCCTTCCTGGTTTGTTTGCAGTAAGTCGGCCGACCCTCTTATATGCCTTTGCCGGATGTCATTTTCGGCAAGCCGTTATGAGTTGCAACTTTAAACCGTTTGATCAGGTCTGTTATTGAAATCAAATTTTATGTTCGCTTGGAGGTATTCTGTTTGTAGTACTAGAAATGTTAATGAGTATAGATGTGTCTTTTTTGATAGCCTTGCGGTTGAATCTGTTCTAAACACGGCCACATACACTTTACTTCGTATGATCAATGTTGGTTGCTTGTACGATTTTGCCGCAGCATGTTAACGTTTTTTGGTATTTCGCTTGCCACACTTTTTCATATTTTATGTCCACTAATCACTCTTTTCTTCCGCTTCCTCTGGCTTTTCTTTTATAGATCTTATTCACGATCACCTTGCTCAGTTCGTGTTCCTGTTTGACAATTGCAAATTGAAGTACAACATTCCTGCGTCCAATCTGTGATGAAGAGATTGGTGTGTGTCGGATTTCCTGTCATACAGCTCTGTTTCTTCTAACTGTTACAGATCGATTCTCGTGAATTTTCAGTTATTTATGCTCTACACACGAATCACTATTTTTGTATTTGAATTGAAACTTGTATTTCCTGATAAAAAACCAGCTTTTTTTCCTTTAAGTACGAGGCTTTTTCGCGATATCTTAAGATCAGTTTTGTGCTACTGTTTACAATGTTACCTTCGGTTACTAGACTCAGCACAGCAATGAAACAACAAAAGTTGGGCTAAACTTAGTAAAAGTAAGTCATATATGTATTGTTTTAAAATTTCCCCGTTAATATTGTTTCTGTTATTTACCATCTAAACAAGTGTCATATGGGTTTGCTGCAGAGTGCTTGTTACTCATGCTTACGTCTCTCCGATGTGAGTAACTTGCTTCCTTACTTCAGTTTGTCCGTAGGATTTATGTTCATGCTTGTGAGCGGAAGTGCCTTGGTTTTTTATGGAGTGTCATTCAAGTAACATACTTTGACAACAACCTTAAATCGTATACAGTCGTCCGAACTTCGTGGCAGAAATTTTGTCCTACGAGTTGACGATCACTGCTTAAGGAACCTCATACATTGGCGGAGAGCAGTTCAGGAGCGATCTGTATTCACACTCGAGACTACGGCTATATGATCTCGAAAAATGACGGTGATTTCTTTCATTTTGTATGCACTCGCCTATCGATTCGGGATGTATGCGGAAATTTAATGTATCCCGTGGACATGGTGTTGATAACCTTGACTATTGCTACCCATGTGTCTCATGGAGAACCCAACCTCTCAGTTTCTTCTACTTACTCCAGCTGTTTGTGATAACTGACTGTCTGAGTCCACAGTACGTCATTCTAATACCGTATCGTGGGAATTTTCACGATCGCACGTTCCAATTTTTAACCTCATTGACTAACAATCCTACTACAATTGTGGTGTATTCATTTTGCAAGTGCTATAACACTTTTTTCGGGATCGGTTTCAATTGATTGACTGAACTTTTTGTCACTCCATGTTTAGACGTCAATATGGATGTAACCTTCAAGCTTATAAAGAACGATTGCGGTTTTGGGGTCAACGATTCGATTTGCCTGTACTGGTCAGCAATCGACTGGTTCTCGACCTCACGTTTTGTTTGATTGAATCATTTCACCGTATTTCAATCTCGGTCAAGTATTATTAGTTAAACAAACACACCAACTACACATCCCATACGATTTACGAAATCCAGCTTTGTTTCACTGATTAGCAATCTGCATCACGATTCACAGTACATCTGTTTCCGCTTCCATTCATAGTTTGGTTTGTTTACAACAAGCAACATTATCGACAGACGAAGTTCGATCGAGTTTGTGTTTATTATTATTCTACAACGCGTTACAGTCAATGTTCATTCATGTGAGTTTATTTTCGGTGGATTCATTCATACAGTGTGAGCTATGATCGGCGATGGTACACCTACTGAACTTAGGCTAACGGTTGATCGGCAATTAATAAAAGATGAACAGAATCTGGATGCGCATTTGCGAAGCTTTCGTCGATGGATTAACTGTTTGCCTCATATCATTTGTCCTGTGGGTGAGTTGTCAGTTGATTTGTAATATTTTATAACGCCTATTCTATTCCGGAACCATTGTTTCGAATCTTGATTGAGTTATATGGTGACTTTCGTTTAAATGTCTCAATTTTGAACTGATAAAACTTTTCGAATAGTTTAGTCACGTATGGCTTGAACCGGATAAAAGTTGAAATACGTAAACTTTACAAAAAGAATCGATGCTCATTGTGCGATTCCTGAAAGTAGTCACATTCCAGTCCGATCAGACCCCATGATCCAAATAGTTTTAGATGCATGTTATCCGGCGCAGACGATATTCGCATACCCAGCATCAGTAGAACTCTCTAGACGTTTTCATTTATGTGTTGAACGTCACTCACGTCCACATGCAAATGAAATTCACTTGCCTGGTTCATCGGCTGTGGGAAATAGAACAGTCATTTTGTCTCCGTTCGAGACAGTAAGACCAATTAAGCATTACTCAAGCAATTACGTGGAATAATTCTATCGGGTCTTTCGTGGAGTCAATAACACAATTATGCACGCACCGTTATCCCCACACAAGCACATAAGCCAAAACTCAGCTACGGGTCTGATTAACAGGCTGTAACACACACGAATCTCAAGTGTAATGCGTCTCTTTTGGAAGGGGCTTGTTGAGAACGTCCACATGAGTTCGAAAGCTGCGACCAAACATTTGTGGTGTTTGATTTGCTTCAATCGGAAAACCTTTTCATTTGGAAGCGCATTCATCTTCTTTAGCGAAATCATTTGATGTGCTAAGCGAAGCCGTGAAGGAGGACATGGATGTTTTTTCTTCAGTGGATTAAGTTTTTATTAGCTCTTAAGTTAGTGGTAATAGGTAGCTACCGGTCGAGTTGTTCATGTTTGGACCATTACAACTTGTTCTGTTAAACAGTCGGCCCGTTACTCTTCGTGAGCTCTTTTTTCCACTCGAATTTGAATAGTTTCTGAGCGGTTTTCCTGCACACCTTTGATAGCAAATTCGTGTTCTCAGCTGTTACGCCATAATTTTTTTGCTTCTGCGTGACTTTCTAGGTCGTCTGTAGACTGGATACTCTCAAGCTACTCCCAATGTCTGACGTATTCTAGATAATCGAGACACGAATCTTTCGTTGTATGCTTTGTAGTTGGTATTATTACCACGAAGCTGTCAAACGTTTGTTCTCCACTCCATCACGGACCAATGTTGCACTGTGTGGGGATTGCTGTTTGTTTGCATATCGCCTTTCAGCCACTAGTAGATAGTTCTAAAGCTCATCTGTCCGCTAGTTTCAATTTGCTGCCGTTAACTTGTGTCTTACTACGTTGAGCTCTCTCCGGTAAATTTATGTTCACGATAGTTACCAATAGTCCTCCCGGTTAATTGATCCGGGTGATCCGAGGTGTCTTGTACCTATACTCTTTCATCTGATTTTTGTGTATGCATATCTCCCGCCCCACTATCACTGTCCTATCCGAAGCTGGATGTTGATTGGCTAACAAACTTTGAGAAGCGTGGACAATCATGAGTAACCTTGTTGGCCAGCCGTATGTTTTGTTGAGTTGCGCTGTGATCAACTCCTTCTTTAAGGATTTTCCTTTAACGTAACGACATAGGATATGAATTTTTTGTGATCCTGAATTTAGCTTCTCGACCGCACTGCTTTCCCGGTCATCTGGCTGTATAAACTAGTACTTTTTCAATGTCCATTTATCTGCGGACGCCTGTATTTTCCCTCTCACTGATTGAGGCCTGTTGTCTCATATTGCACAAACCGAATATGCACTATCGCGTTCTGTACGGCCTATTCAGGAAAAAATCAGAGCGGGAATCTGAGCAGCACTAAGCAGTCGCAATTTATTGAGAAAAGAACAGCAGAAGAATAACAATATTTCCGACTGATACTAAACGACAGGCGTCCTCACCTTTTGATTGACCAGTTTGTTGTTGTAATGTAACTGGTAACTCGGTTGTTTGAAACAGATACGCATTTAACTGCAACTGATCGCCGTCTATGACTGGTTAGCACCAGTTTGACCACAATTCCGTCTGTAACAGCTTGTGCGCGAGCACTGATTAGCTGACCTTTCTCCAGTCAAGAAACTCCTCCAGTCCATTTTCATTACACGCACCTTGTTGATTACAGGTGTTGTGGTTGTAGTATAGATCTCTGCGAGTTCGGTATAATCGCCGCTATAATTCAGTAGTCCCAAACGCTGTGTCATCGAAACGAAAAATGTGGAAACACTATTTGCTAAGCGTTCTTGTAAGTCTGTCAGCTGCCTCGTCCCTTTTTCTCTCCGAATTGGGTCGTGATCCCGGCATACGGAGAGGTTTGAGGTGGCCTTCTTGAAGTCGTTTGCTATTCATTGTCAGTGTTGTAGTTATTTTGTCTTGTGGATGCCCTACTTCTTTCTCATGTGGACAATATGGTTTCTTTTGCTCTTAAGATTTTAGAATGATGATTGGTCCTCCATTGACCCTGGATGAACTGCCCACGATCTTTGAATTAGGTGACATGCTCATGTGGCAGTTCTCTTCTATTCGGCCACCCTCATTGAATTGTCTAATAAAGCTTCTTAAGTATTTGGTCTTTCTTTGTTGCGTTTATTAATTCTTGGCCGCAATCTCTCAGAAGCATGTGATATCCATGGGTGCATATTCGAAATCCTCGACTATCGACCAAGATACATTTGCTCTTGTTAGTACATAAATAACGCAAATCAGTTTTCGGCCTGTGATAGTTCGTTCAAAGGTGTTTTTGTCGAAGCAGTCAATCGCAAAGACCGCAGTTGACATTTTTCTTCCGATTGGCATATGCTTTTGTTCCGTCTCTTTTAGATGACAGGTTTGGGCTAGCATCACATTGTTGGGACATCGGTGGGCGGCTCTTGCAACTGTTTGCCTAGCAGGGACTATTTGTAATTAGCACTAGTTTTATACATTGTGTGAGTCCTTATCATACCTAGCCCTCTGCAAATCAGATCCTACTAGCCGCTGAACCCAAATTTCACAAGCTATTCATGAATCAGGTATTAAAACATCCGGTGCAGTGGTTTGTGGGACAAACGGACACTTGTTTTCAAAGGAATACCAGAAAATTCTTCACGCGTACCGTACTACTGGTCCAAGGCGTCCGTATGACAGTGAAGTTATTAGCAAGGCAGATGGCACTCTCATCCGTAGTGTCCAGATTGTCCCTATATTCATGTACATATTTAGGGGCTTTTGCGAAAATTCGTTTGACATTAGTCATTTCTACGGTTCTGATCTCTGTTACACTTCGTCGACTCTGTATCCTGGTGCAGACAGGGTTTCGTCTTGGACGAGGATGTGTTGATCAGATTTTCACTCTTCGACAAGTCCCGAAGCAGCCTTAGACCCTTTTCTGGTCAACCATTGCCGTTTGTCTCAATCATAAAGATGCGCTCGATTCAGTCGATCGATCTGCACTTTTAGAGTCGCTTAAACTCAGGATTTCAGTGAACATATGTATGAACATATTATCGGCCCTTAGATTTTGTACTTCAGCTTAGGTTAGGGTTTACAGTGAACTGTTTGTCGGTTTCATCACCAAAAGCGTGGTACGTCAAGGCTGTACACTTTCAACAATTTCTTATGTTTATCATAGAACGAATGATAGAAGGCTATCTGCGACGATCATAATATGCCGATGTGTATCTCTTAGTTAGTGGAAGGCTGACTGATGTTGATTATGCTGACAAGAAGGTGTCGTTTGACACTTTTCAAACAGCACAGGCAATACTGGATGGTTGTTCGCACTGTGCAAATTACTTTAGACTGCACTTTGCAGCCGTAAAGTACAACGTGTTTCTGAAAGACCGGTATGATTACGTAGGTTTAATCTTGGATGCTAAAGTTGTGAAGGCTGTTGACAGGTTTGTATACTTTTGCAGTTGTATCAGCGGTGGTGGAGGTCTAGAAAAAGAAAAAGAAACATGTTTAGGACGGTATTCGCCAATTTGGAATATTTCCGGCGACAGATAGATATTTCTCTGGGGCGTAAGGCGCGTGTGGGCTGTGTTACTTCAAGGCTGCGAAACTTGGCCGCTCAGATAAGAAGGTTTGAACCGCCTTCAGGTATTTGACTGTCAATATCTGCGTTCGGTTGCTCGCATCTAGTGATACGAACACATATGCAACGCAGACGTTAAAATGTAGGTACTTGACTTGCATGTGAGTTCTTCTGTTCAATCTTTTGGTTTGGATAGATCTAGGTGGTTAGGCCTTGTACTAAGATAGCCAACTGGTTTTCTGCCACACCGAGTAACCTTTGTTCATGTTAAAGCCGATTAGTGTAAGATTGCGAAGTGAACAGAGGAACGAAATCATTGACCAAGAGGTCGACCATTGAAATTAGTATACCCTCTTCGGGTTGGGTTCTTCGCAAATCACATTGTATAATTGGAGACTTTAGATGAGATGTCGACTAATCGGGTTCAGTGGCATGAGTTCCGTTATTCGGTTGAGTTTTGTGTACAGTGACAGCCGTAAAGAAGCTGTCTTGTTAATGATCCTCACTTTCGCTTATAGCTCCTGTGTTTCGTTAAAAGATGTGAGCACCTCAACGTTGAATATTTAGGTATGGACATAATCATTTAAATTGTTTGGTCTACTCTCTTTTTTTTTCTCTTGGCTGGGGCTTGCTCTTCTTTGGTTGTATTGGGGCATCTGCGCTAACTGCTGATTTGTTACCCTCTTTGGTCTTGATGATGTTCATCATCCGGGTGAAATGTAAATGGCGAAACCAACCCTTGAGAAAAGCGAATGCCATTTTCTACTGCACGAATGCCAATAAGCTGCTTCTAATAAAGGGAAACGTGCGTTCTTGTTTTTGATATGAAGATCTCACCTGTGAATCTCAGAGTGAATTTGAGTCAAGGTGTAAACTTCTCAATCCTTGTTGCACGGTCGTGCAGTCGACAAAGCTTACAATTCCAGTTTTCTCTTAAGTGAATATATGCATGTAGGTACATTGTTTGACTGGAACGCAGTTTATCTTTAGCAGTGAGCAACCTCAAGCGTATAGAGATGTCAATAAAACCTGCGCACACGGTTTTTACGTACTGACCCAAAAAGCTGGCCGGTTTCTTGAAACCGGTTGCAACAAATTGCTACGGACATTATTAGTGAATTGGACCGTAGACAGTTTCACACCAGAATCTGTTGACATTTCAACTTCCAGATGCTTCACTAGCTGAAGGCCAGGTGCCACATGCACATGCAGCTTACGTTTCGTTACCACGTTTATATGGTCTGCTTGTTGCAATAATATCTAATAGTCACGAAAATAAGATAAATGTCGTAATGAGTGGTGGTCTGGAAAAAACTCACAAGGTTATTAATGATTGGATTGAGAAGAACACATTGTTGTGAACAAGTTGTAATACACAGCGTTTGAACCATCTCGGGTGGTCTTTCTCAAGAGTATTATTATCGAAATCACATTAACAAAGGAACAGAGGTCACATGTGGTTTCGTCAACTTGCACTGTATCTGAATTGACTGGTCGAATTCTTTGCCTGAATGTCTTTTATTCGAGAGTGATTTTGTTTAAGCAAGTTTTTGGTGTTACTCCGCCCAACAATTACGTAACTTCCAGCAGCAATCATTTTGATTGCTCCCCCCTTATGTAGACTGTATTCAAGGGATTACTTTACTTATTCAGTTTGTCTTTTTTTATTATAGTAAACATTTCTATAGGCCGATGGTGCATTGCTCATCGTGGTAATGATGTTGTTGATATTCGCGGGTAAAAATGTGGGTATCGAAATTTGGAAGTGATACTCATACGTTGCACGTGTAATGTCGCGTTCTTTTCTTACAGATAGGTAGGGCACAAGTTCATGCATTTCTTAGGCCTGTTCATCAGCAAACCAGTGCGGCTACCGGATAACCCACACACCACAAACGTTTGCTTCTGAAGCATTTCGTAAAATCAGTGAACATTTGTGTCTGAACAGTTTTCCTACATATTCTGATTTGGCTCACAACAATATTGACTCCTCTCTGGAATTCAGGAACAAAATGCAAGCAAGCTACCTACGGGTCAATATTATGAATAGTGAATATGCCCCGTTTTATTGGAAATTACACAGTCAACAGTCGGAATGAGCAGGGTCTCCACCGTGATTGTTTTCTTCTTCTACTCAGAAAAGAGACTTCCTAAGATGTTTTGCCGGACGTATATAGATGAGTCGTACCAATGTGACTTTGCACGACGAGAAATATACTCTTTTCAGAACTGCTTAGTCTTTAGTTAACATATCTGCTATCAGAGGAGATGAAATGAGTTTTCCATGTTTTCTACAAGCTGACTTCACAATCTGCTTCGTAGCCAAAATACTCATGGGTTTCGGACATTGGGAATCTGGTCACTTGATTTTTACACACGAATGGTGACAATTCTTTGCTAATTCTCGTTACTGTTTAAAATGATCTGCCCTTGTAGCCCTTCAATGTAAAGGTGACATCTAACTTTGCCCACATGATCGATCGGATGGGTTGTAGCACTGTATCCTAGGCACAAGTGGCTTAATGCCAGACATGGTAATGACAGATTACACACTCGTAATGGATGGGTTGTGGTCTATAATAAAATTGGAGAGCATAGTACGAGGTACGAGACTGATATGACTATTCAGCGGCATATGGCTTTACCAAGGTCTCATCGGATGGACGGTCATGTAAGCCGCCTGCATTAAAAAGACCATCTCTTATCTGGCAGTGTATAGCGTTTTATTCAAATGAGAAAGTGTGCATTATTTTAGTTTGTGTTACCATCAGCTTTATGTAATATGAAACTTCTTTAACACATTGTATCTTTGTTACTTTGTTCTTTTTCATCGCTGGGATTATTTCCAGTTAATTGTGAACCGTTTCGGGTACAGTAACTCATGTACTCAGGTCTCATACTGTCACCTCAACTTAATATATGCAGGGCATGAGTCCGGTACCCACTGTCAACCATTTGTGCTAGATGTGTAATGATAACTTAACTTGTTCTCTGCATTTCAGATGCTCATTTTCTGATACCTTTTCTACGTGATGCAAAATACAATCATGCTGTGGCTTTGAAGAAATTGGAGGCTTTCTGTACGTTTCGAAGTTCGTCTTTTTTCTGCGCGTCAGGGCCGTTCACTATTTCGGCTATGGATTATTACTTAAAATCTGGGTGAGTGCTACGTCGTTTATTTTGCGGACCAAAATTTGCGTTTGTGATCGCTTGTAACATTTCTTTCGAGCTAATCAGGTTGGATTGCAGTGCTTAAATTCATCGGTGAAACGTGCTATCTAATTGAAGTTGAACCTTATCCAAACCTAGAAATTTTGGGCTCTGAGTGTACTTTCATGGCTCAGCTGTTAGTACGCATCGTTGATAGCACCATATGTTTACTCCGCCAGATTAGAATCTAGTTGTAACTCGAAGCTTTTGCACTCAGGTCGGTTATCAAACGGACCAGATTTATTGCATTTTTGTTTTAGGGTATTGTTTAGCTTCGGTATGAACTGTTCAAGCGAATCATACGGTGGTAACCTACATTTTAGACAATTTCACTCCCCCTATGTAGTTTAGTGAACCTAAATTAGAGGCTTCCGGACTCATCCACAAGAGAAGAATGCTGTTCTGTTTATTCGTTCGAATCCGCTTGAAGTTTCACGTGTTTCACGCTTGTATTGCTATAACCCCAATCAAATATGCCGAACATGTAGACTCACGTCATTGGTTAAAGTGACCGTAACATACCGATACATACCTACGCAACTTCATTCATATTGCATCTTGTTTACGCTCCCTGGTTGCGATTAGAAAAACCAGCACGGCGAGAAGTCTAGACTTGGCATAACAGCATGAATAAGCTGGCAACATGTTTAGATTCTGTCGGCTGCACCTGTCTTCCTGACCGGGGTTCAAAAGATATTGAGATGTTGGAGGATGTAATCACACTCCGTAACCATTGGCAGGAGTGTTTTTATGCCGTTTGTTGTAAACATCTTTGACACTTATTATGCACCTTTCTGTTGAGGGGAAAATGAAAAATTATTTAAAGAAAAGGCCCACTAACAATGCAACAAAAACAGCAGAAACTGCGATCAACGTTGAGCCAATCAAATGACTTTCCCCGTATTTTCATCGCGTTTTTTCTCAATCCGGGTTTTCTTCCTGCTTTTTTCCATATTTTTCACTCACTTTTCTTCCAGGATTCGTCCTCAAACATGTGTACCAGTAAGATATCATACTGAACTGTTCGTCATTGCTTAGATCTCGATGTTCTTAGGAACTGTTTCTACGCATTACATCGTAGCTGTCCAAGATATTCTATCCATTAACTTTTTTCTCTGAATAGATTGGTAGATCCTAATAAAGTTTGTAAATAAAATGGGAAACACGATAAAGATTGTGAAGAATCGGTCACCGAATTTGCCTCTGTAGTTCAGTCAAACTGGCATCTTCATCACAGGTTTACAAAGACTCATCCCACAGTCGGTCGACCTCTATAATGCGTATGTAAATTATGTGTGCGTTTTCGCGCAGAGCAACATTGTTACCAAACGTAATCCATTTTAGCAAGACAGCTACATGTCTATTTGCCACTACAGATGAAGTTAGGGAAGAAAAGTATGGATCGACAACAAAAATCTCAACGTTCGTCCATGACGTCTCTATAGAAGCACGACACCTCCAATCGTCGGAAGAGATATATGCAGGTACTACCTGGGTAAAGTCACATGCTAGTTAAATGACTTCGCTAGAAATGTAATCGTGTCTATGAGTTACTACGCTCACCCACAATAGGGCCGGAAGTAAGCTATCCAATTCTACCTTCGCCAACATTTACCCGTCTCCAATACTGGAGTTTTCGTTCAGCCGCATCTATGGAGATGTTTACGATTGTTGTGGCTGCTAAAGATGCTTGACTTAGGAAGTTGTTTATTGTAAGACATCCATCACAAACCTGTGGAAATATCGAACAACGATCGTAAATAATATTGTGCGCAACTGCCGTGTATTCATGTATTCGAAATGTCACGCATGATGTATCTACACGTTTCTCATAGTCTGTTTGAATCGTTGCTCCTCTGGGTGGTTAAATTGTGCCTTTTAGTTTCCATGCACACGAGTCGTACTATACTACTACAACGCAACTAGGATGCTTCTTGAAACATGCTATCCACTTACTCGCACTTGACATTTGAACACTCGGTATTTTGTCCAAGTCACATTCTCTTTACACGCCGCATGCCAACGGTTCTCTGAATCGACCGTGTTTTCTCATGCACACCATTCTGGACAAACTTGAAAGGGCATTCACTGCAACGCGGATATCTATAGTATTTGGTAACATCTGTGAATAGACCACCTCATGAATGTTGTGTTACTGTTCAGATGTAAACCGTGTATCAACGTGGCCAGAGTCCTAGTCCTGGCAGTGGCAAGGATATACACTACTGTCGAACTGTAACAAGAGTGAGACTTGAGTGTAGTGCTTCTTTTCGAAAGGGGCCGACTGGAAGGTGTTTGGGAGTGTGATAACTACGATCAGTTGTGGGTGATATTCAATTTATACAAATTGTATCGGTTCACTCAGTCAGTTTTAGTAGTAGGTGTAACATGTAACCCTGAAAGTGCGAAACTGTATTCTCCTGTTTGCTATGGATATGGTCCCTCGTGCTAACGTGCGAATCAAATTACAATCTGTTAATAAAGGAACAGCTAAGCATCGCGAATCAGGATCCGAGGTATTTACCTGAGACTAACACGAGGGGTGTGGACTTTGGCCGAATGACGCATGCACAACAATGACTAAGTATTTCACCCTAGGCTGTTTCTTTTGACACATGTTTGTTTCCTTTTTTAGGAACGGACAGTTGTGCGGGAAGTGGTATTTTGCGTAATGTTAACTTGAATGCTTTTTTATTTGACGCAATTGTACTTTTGATAAGGTTTTATACCGCTTTCATAATCGGGGCATCTTAATCCACGAATTATTGTGATATATTTTTACCCGTCAATTTACCTAGAAAATCTCACGCCGGAGTAAAACACGTACACGTACTACATTATACTCTCGTTAATGGTATATGACAAGTAACTTGGACGCAACAGACGCCAAACTGATGCCTCTGTGGTTGTCACACAGATATCGGGTCCCCTTTTTGAAAACGGGAATCACTGTTGATAGGCACCAAGCATGAGGCACCTTTTCAGTCTCTCAGATCGTCTGGAGGAGTTTTGGGAGTTCTGATATCAACTTTTCTCCACCATCCTTGAAAAGAGAAGGAGGGAGGAGGTCTGGGTCAGGAGCCTTATTACGCTTCAATAACTTGAGCTCCAGGATTACTTCTGCTTCCGACGGAGGACCGTCTGGAATGCAATAACTGACCGATTGGGTCTCGTCGTCCACATGATCTGGTTGAGGCCAGCTGAACTGTTCTTCAAAATGTTTATCCCACCTGTCAAATCGGCGTGACTGACTGGTGATGAGTCTGTTGCGTCCAAGTTACTCACTGGCCTCATTTTATTAATTTTAAACCTTTTAAATGGCATTTTCTTCTATGATATTGCATGTCATTGTTGAGGTGAGCGGCGGCCCGAGCCACACTACCTTTTGGTCAGGCTCATGGTTCTTATGGTGATGGTGATAGGACAAGTATTTTTGAGGTTTTCAGTGTTGAACTACATCGCATGACGTCCTCGACGGTAGGAAAGACAGCTGTTTTATATTCCGAAATGAATTTAATATCTGACTGATCGAGGTATCAGTTTGCGTACGCTCACACAATTGAACCGGTGGTCAAGATCATAGATTGAGCAAAGCCTTCCGAATACACATCACTTTCTGATCGCTCTTACAATAGTACGGATCATTTATACAACTAACAACAATTCGCCGCAAAGTGAAGAATTGCTACTTTTCACAAATAAATTATTTGATTGTCAGTTTGTCTTGGCAATGACTTCAAGTGCTGACTGAGGTAGTGTGTGTTTACGTTTGTGTTGTTTATCTATGTGTGTAAATTCCCTCTCGGATCCCTTGATTAGGAGCTGAATTTTGCTGTTTAGACACGGTTAACAGCAATGTGCATCTGTAGAGAGGTAGTGAAATACTGGCTTATATACTGTGCAAGCTGCATTAGTGATTGGGTCACCAAAAATGGTTCCGTTTGGGAACGACGACATATTCACGAATCGTGTATTCGTCAGAGGTGTAAGCTATTGTATAGCATAGCGTCCCACTGGAGAGAACGTTAGTCGGGCCACTCCCGTCACCGATCTATGTTAATTCGTATGTCTACAATGTTTTTCCGTCAATCAGAGCAATTTTCTTCACCTCTCAATACTTGATCAACCAGCCGAGTTTCTCATTTACTACTTAAATTTCAGACTGCGCGACTTTTTTCACTGTTACAATTATGCTTTCCGTTTCATTCCTAACTCTGTTGGAAATCAATGCGATGGTTCCAGTTTAATCGTTTTCAAAACATGTTCATCCCATAAAACAATCAGAGGTGGTTGTTTTGTCTACTTTTTCGAAGGCGTTCTGTCGGCGCATATCACCGGTGCTCACTGCAGCAACCACCACAGGAGTGTAGTTAGAACATTAATCCCATCTCACCTTATGTACAATTGTCCAATATTCTACCGAACTTCCTCCACTGCACCTAACCAACCCTCCAACAGCATTGCTTTATAGGTGGTGACGAGTACGACTTTGCGAATAAATTATGTTTGTCGGAACAATTACTTGAAGGGATTGGGGAGAGAAATGCTACAGGCATGTTGGGGCATTTTATTGATAATGTGTGTATGCTGATCGTGGTTCTATAACGAAAATCAGTTTGTGGACTGTGGATAAACAGACGATTGAACCGTGAGCCTGCATGTGAGTTGTGTTCCACCGACAGTCTTTAGACGGGACTGGTCAATTTGGCTTGACGAGCAGTAAGTATTCTGTTGTCTATTGTTTGTGCCCGGCACCCGGAAAGTTCTGTTATACGAACCATGGCTCTGTTGAAAAACTGTACACTTGGCTAGGACAACGGGTTCAAGTCTGTTCAAAATATTTGCAGGGATCATAAATTGCAACATAAAAACGAGTGTAGTGTTGGTACCACAAACAATATTGTGGAGGTTTACAAAGACTGATCTGCCACCAGAAAATGAACATTAACGATGTGAGGAAAATATCCCATTACCAAATACATGTGTAACATGCAAGCCGTTCGTCTTTACTTTGGTTGTCCGTTATGCCTGCGGACCCACTGTAGGTCAACGTGGAGACACCGGGGGACAGCGTTCTCTCAAAATAGATGGTTCCATCAACAATCCTGTAAAGGGAAGCAACACGAACAAGCATGAGCCAAAAGCTCAGTAAGCCATGCACACGAATTACGCACTTGAAAACTAAAACGGCGTCAACAACGCAGCAGCACGCCCTGTTACGCAATTCAAATTCAACCTGTGCGCGCTTACTAGTTTCGATCGCCCGTTACACATGGATTTACTATCGCAAGGACATTGAGATAGCAGTCGAAAATAAAGGCCATAATCTAGTTAAACAGTCATTGTTGTAAGATGGTGAACACACAATAAGGTTGATTTTACTTTCTGAGTGTATTCTTGAGAAAAGTAGATACGTGCACTTCAGAAGCATAAAATTCACAACTGCCGTAACAGGACCGACGTGATCTTTGGGATCTGTGACAGAAAAGTGTGCAGTGCGTAACTTCTTCCCATGATGCCATTATCTGTGTGCTAAATACATGATTTTTTATGTGCAACTGGGCAAAGTACATTTTCCCGCTTACTTGTTCTATTTACGTAGCTTCATTAAGATGTAAACACTGTTTGAAAGTTAAAAGTTTCCTTACAGCCACTTGCTTGCGTACGTTGTTTCGGTCATACTTATCGGTCACTGCACTGTGCGGAACCACCCAACGAGTTTAATTCAGGCAGTCAAAGTCATAAGCTCACTGAGAAACACCGGTGTAGGTAGAAACATGACTTAAACATGATATCAATCTACTTATTGAGGTAGATATCTATTTTTACACAATTTACGTTAGTTTGCGGTCTTTTTTTTCTCAGTACGCGGTCCTAGATTCTTACCAACGATAGTCGTACTGCAATAGTCTCCTTCTGATCATGCACAATTTTTGAGTTATTCGTTTTAGTTCTTCTAGGTTAATATACTACTGGTTAATGTTATCGAAAAACTGACGAATAGCTTCTAGTTCGATCTTGAATAACCTGTTACCACTCACCTTTTATCATGAAATCCGGTCACTTGAAATAGTAAGGTCGGCGAAACCTGAACCGTAATCGTATGTTTGAAACTGTGTTCCTTCGACGCATTTGAGTAGACTAGTCAGAAAATACAGATCAGTATGTGAGCTGCTTTGCACATTTTCCTCAGTTGTAAACATGTGACTAACACGTAAACAAAGTCGGCACTTAAACGAAACGTACAAGTCAATCCAGGTTCTTGTTGATACTCCCAGTTAAGTCAACGAAAAGCAAAGTTTGAAAGTCACTTGTCATGCACATAGCGCTAGGCACCCATGGCTGATCAGTAACACTTCAGAATACCTCAGAATTTGTGCGTCGTGAGCTGTCGTAAGACAGGTAAATGATTCACCAACACTGAAAATGTGAATTGTGATCAATAAATATTTTACAATGAATGAAGCGGCGTTCTGTTTTTGATGAACGTCACCCATGGGTTGGTGCGCCGGTGCATTTCCCAGCCACGTTGTTGTGTGCATCTTGATCGATTGATTTGTTTTATTCAAAACAAGAACTTAGAATGCAGCTTCCTCGATATGGCTGGAATATGTAGACTTAGTAAGACTTATACTTACATATCGCTTTATTTTTTCGCTTGACGGTTGTGCTGTGACAGCTAAAGCAAAATTCTCGTTTGAATGCTCATTGGTCATTGGTAGTCACTCACATTGGCTGCTGTATTTCTTTTTTTCACCATCTACAGTCTGTCAACTATTTATGATTGGTCCGCAAACTAGCAAGCATCTGCCGCTTACTCGGAAGACATTGCGATAGGGTTCGTACATACGGTTGGTTCCAGGAACTAGCGGCAAAGTGATGGACGATTATTTTGGTTATTTGATTTTAGCCACTTCGGAAAGGAGGAGAAGCGGTTCAGGAAAGCCGTTGGTATTCGTTCCTATACTCCTAATGCGTGCTACTCCATCATTCAGCGAAGGTGTCACGATTAACACACTGTGCTTACCGAAAAATCTTGCACATTACTCATGGGTCATTGATTCGAGCTCGTGGGGTGTGCAATGTTGATGAGCCCTAGCAAGATCAAAACATCTGTCCATCAGTTTACTGGTGGCCATTCTAAGGAGGTGAGTATGTGATAATCAAACAATTTCGTCTCCGCGTGAAAGTGGAACACGAAATTAATGTTACGTAAGGTGTTCACTGCGACAGCTGCCATTAAATGCGTCACTTGGACCACGATAGCCTAATATGCATGAATGGGTGTAAAACAAGACTGGTTCTTTGGTGATGATAAGAATGGAAAACAGATACGACTGAACCACTCAAGACTCTATCCGATCATCGTAGTGTTCAAAACTTAACCTTTAAGCTATTCTAAGAGGGGACTGCCATTGCAATATTTACATGAGCGAATAGATAAGTATGCCTCAAGGTATGGGGTTTCGATCGTTGCACACCAGTGACTAGATGGCCTTTGTTGACTGCCAGTTTAAAAATGCTTTTGATCTCTGGAGCCAAAACAGTACGTTTTTAGCTGTTCTCATTTTAATGTAGACAAGTTGAACTGATCAGTAGTTAACGATTTGATACTCATAAGTTGGCTATCATTCAGAACTGACAGCACGTATTACATTCAAGTAGGAGTTCTAGTCAACCTCCTTGAACAAGATGAGCCACATCTACGTTTTTTTATTTGTAGAGTTCTTCAGTATAACATATCCTGTTCACGGCCGGCGCTCAGCACCAGTCTGCCTTGTCTCACAACAGTTGTGACTGTAGCACATCGTCTGCATGTGATCGATCGTGTCCAATGTAAAGGTGGTGATCAACATGGTTGCCTTGCGATAATGGCAGCCGAAGTTCAAGTCCTAGTTGTGGCAAGGAAACATACTACTGACAAGCCTTGATAAGAGCGAAATCTCATTCTGGTGCTTGTTTACAAAGGGCACTTCCTGGGACTCTTGTCTTTATGTTGAAATTGCTGTCAGACGTAAACTTGAGGGTATCCAACTGTCCGCGGTATTGTTGGTTCATTTTTTTCCTTTATCACAATCTTTTTAACGTTTTACCGATGTATTCCATGAGATCTACCACGTGTTAGTTACTGACAGTCAGGAAACTCAAAAGATGACCTCACTGATTTCAGCTTGATGACAACCCATTTTATAGTGCCCACTAAAGATTGCTCTCAAATGCTTTGGACTTACAATGATGTCACACAGTATTCCATGTGATGTGTGCAATTTTTTAAATTTACACACGCATTTACGTGCTGGTCTAATCCGAACACACAGTAAGAATAACTCTGACTGTCACTCTACCGACAACAATACAGGGGTCATGTGACGGTCTGTGTAGTCATCCAATGGGTTATCTTTGCAAGGTTTGTCCTATGTAGAATGTATTAACTGAACGTTTTCCAAATTTGAGTTCGGTGGCTGATTTAAATTGGTAGCAACTCACTTACGTGTTTGACCACAATATCGTTTTGTTCTAGTTGAAGAAAGCAAGATTAAGGTGTCCATCTTTCTGGGAACTCAAAATGTCGTTGGAAGTTACCACGAAGATTTCATTGTGAACTTAGCAAAATAATGTTCAGGTTATCATGCTGATAATTGTGACATGCTTTGTTTGGGATTTTAACATTTAGTTTTCTGGTCGAACTCGGACGGATTCAGTCTGGAACAACGTTTCTTCTACTTCGACTCAGTGGGTATCTGATGTATCAATGACACTAACCATACTTTTAGATCAATGGACTGTTGCTGATGATCGGAGCAAAGCTGTGTTATGGCAGTTTTTGTACATGGATTTTGATCGTCTGATGTCAGATCCTTGGGTGCAACGCAACGGTTATGGAGTTATTCATGATATGACCGGTTACTCAGACAAAACCCACGCAACTTGTAGACTGAATCGAGAGAAATCTATTCCGGCTGTTGGACACAATCCTGTAAAGTGAATTTCTAGCTGTTTTCTGATTAGTTTGCACTCTTTACAGAGTATCTACCCAATCCCAGGAGTTTGGTCAATTTATTTTAACGGACCAAAACGAATGTCTCTACTGCTTCCACTTCTCAAGGTTTGTTCAGAAGAATTTGGGTCAATTAGAGTGAGTGATCAAAACATTTATGCATACAGCTTCGGTAAACCAATAGTCTGCTGGTCAACATTTTTTCAAAAAAGTTATATGAAATTCATGTCTTGGACAAAGTGAAATAGAGATTAGGTTACTTATATGAGTCCATAGATGTTTATCTTATACACTTTCAGGTATTCATGATGATGAATGTGTGTGGTCTAATCAAAACAAACCACTCGTACGTCTTTGTGACTTCAAATAACCATTGACCTGATCAACCTTCAGTGAACACTATTATTCAGCAACTCTGCCTATACATTCCTTAGAATACAAAATAGACCAAGACTTACATTGCGTTTATCTAGCTTCTTCTTCCATAAACCTCATTTGTTTTGTGTCGACGAAGCTCAGCACTCCCTCAAATTTTAGATGTTATTTTGTAGGCAAACAAAAATGAAGTTTTTCATCTGCATTATGTTTTGTCTTGAAACTACACCCTACTTTATGTTTTTTTTCAGACTCTGTTAGTGTGGGGTGAGATGAACAAAGCTTTTAACAAAATCGAGGGCCTAAGAGAGATTATGCCGATTGAATACAATGGTGAAAATGCCCCTGTTCAAGAGCTGATTGGTGAGTTTGATTAACGTTCACCTTTATTATCCAACAACTTTAGAATCCTGATAAATATGACTACTTGCATCATATGCAGATATTCAATTTCTGATGTATTCAGTGCGAACTGTTTTTGAATCTTTTTTCCATCGTGCCGTTTGAATCAGACCTACTTTGTCAGGTTCGAAGTAATCTGGTTGGTTTTGTTGCGCTCACTGTTATTCCACATTCAATGCAACATTTCGTCGGAGCAAACTGTTGTGACTAATTATGGACTTTCGCGTTTCACTTGACTGCCTTCAAATTACACTGTAGTTACCTTTTGAGCTGGAATACTTTTTGGGACATCAGTTTCCATCAAGCATAATCAATTGGAGAGCAGTTTCTCATATGTTTGCTTCTGTTTGTCTGCTCCACACTTGATTAACTCATGTTGTCATAGGAACTGCATTTAGGTCCTCGAGTTTCCTTGGTCCATTACCCACATACGCATCAACACACATTGCACTCACATGGAGTTGACAATGACAAATTGTCCAAACTGCCGTATTGACGGATAAGACCGATATAATTTCCATCCCATAGTTTACTTGTAACAACAATATTCTTAGGTTTTACTCAGCGTGTATTTTCCAACATCTAATAATTTCAAGTGGAACATCACTCACAATTGATCACAGCTTTCGCATTCTCATAGACCTTCCAATCGGCCCCTTTCGAAAAGAAGCACTAGACTCGAGTTTCGCTCTTGTTGGAGCTCGTCGGTAGTGTATGTCCTTGCCACTACCTGGACCTGACCTCCAGCCATGCTGTTCATGAGGCAACCGTGTCTATCACTGCACCGTTGACCTCACATTAGGCACGACCTAATTATCATATGTGAACGCTCAACCAGTTTCGCTTGTGAGTAATAATCATATTGCTCGATAGGCGATACAATTACTATCTGTTAACTCCAGTCGATAACCCCGCAACTAGGACTTCCTAGACGGGTCGAAATCTCCGATCTCATTAAACCTGCTAGGCGATATTTTAGATTACTGATGAGTAGTCTGGGATATGGTTTATTTTAAGTTGAACATCACCCACAATTGGTTGCAGCTTTTGCATAATTTGCCAAGAGCATTATTCCACCTGGTAACCCCTTATTGTTGTGTTTTAGTTAAGGATATCACTCGTCTTCTGGGTCTTTGCTTACTCGTACCGCTTGATTTAAAAACCTTTGATTCTGGTTTTACGCCGGTCACATTTTCGACTGATATGATTAGATGAAATGCTTTGGTTTGCGGACTGCTCTGTTCAACTTATATTTTGCGGTAGCATACTATTAGTGGAGTGAGGAGTGTTAAGTTAACGTTGTGTTACCTAAAACATCGCAGTAAATTTGAATCTTTGTGTGATGCACTTATCAGCGAATTTATTTGTTACTTTCACAATATGATATTGATATATCCGTGGTGCTGTCGCTGAAGGTGAAACGTTTCCACCTCAGTTTGAAGTTCTCAATACTGACACTACAAAACACATTTCGATATAGCATAATGATCATCATAACAGCCATGAGCCTGACCAAAAAGTATTGTGGCTCGGGCCGCCGCTCACCTCAACAGTGACGTGGAATATCCTGGAGGAAAACGCTAATAAGAAGTTTAAAAACTAATGAAAGACTAAGCGGAAGAACTAGAAATGTTATGGATACAGGTACGCCATTGACTGTGACACATCGCGATCTCGGGTAAAGTTTCTAACCAGTGGTTCGAGTGATCACGAGGACCCCATCTAGGCAAACGACACCTACCCGCTTTGCTCAATGGAGCAGTCCATGTCTTCATATTTCGTGACGACGTTGTTGGTTGACCATCACGCGGTTTTACCCAATTGTTGGTGGTCTCAGTATATAATGCTCGGTACGGTAAACGATCAGATGGCATACGGAGTACGTGACCCAACCATCGCAGGCTATGTAACGTGATTAATTGACCAATTGTTCGCGCATCCCAAGCGTTCCGGAATACGCGCCGGCGTACGGCCACATTGCTCACGCGATCAGTCCACTTAATATGGGTCAATTGGCGCAGACAACGATGGTCAAACACAGCAAGTTTGTTGATATCTTCCTTGTGAACAGGCCACGTTTCCGAATCATAAAGCAAAGTGGAACGCACATAGGCATTATATACTCCTCCATTCAAAAACAACCGGACGTCTTTTTGACACCACAGATGACTCAGTTTGGCAAAGACAACTCGTGCCTTTGCAATTCTCGCTGATATCTCATCAGCAATATTACAGGCTGACGAGATAGTGCTACCCAAGTATGTGGAACTGTTCACAGTCTCAAGCGAATTACCTGCAACGAAGAAAGTAGGAGTTGAATTGCCCCAGTCTTGAAGCAGCACTTTGCAATTTGAAGGTGCAAAGCGCATTCCATACAAACCAACTCGGTCGCTCAACCTGTCCAGCATGGTCTGCGTGTTTCTGGCAGAGGGGCTAAGTAAGACAATGTCGTCCGCATACTCCAGATCAGCCAATCTAGCGCCAGGAATAAGCTCAACACCGAGCTCATTGTATTGCAGAAGCGCTCCCTCCAGAAAGTCGTCCATGACAAACTTGATCGGTAAGGAGGAAATCGGACACCCCTGATGAACATCACTGGAAGTGATGAACGCCCGAGACAGTTGTCCATAAACTCTCACCCTGCTTGCAAAGTGAGCATACAGTGACCTCAAGAGATTCACGTATTTCCCTGGTACTTCCTTGCGAAGGCGACAGCTCCAGAGAACGTTACGAACAACTGAGTCGAAAGCAGCCTTTAGATACAAAATGGCCGCGATTGTCGGCTGTCTGTAACAGTGCCGATGTTCTGAGATTCGTCGCAAGGTAAAAATATGATCA
>LUCH01002173.1:0-22096 GCA_013368495.1 Paragonimus heterotremus | reverse complement strand
CAGGCTTGAGAGAGTACTAGCCAGAGCAGTTTGCTAACCGACTTGTCGGAGAGTGTGGACATTGAAGGCGTCATTGTTTATCAGTTGTCTTGGCCGCAGAAAACAGTTATCGCTCGAAGGCACGTGGAAGTTAGAAGACATGGGGGGAGGGTGAAATAGTGGGAGGAAGTCGTGTTGAATAACTAATGTCACTGTCGGGAAAACGATAACTTCTCATACTTCCCGGTCGTTTATGCCGCGGATGGGGTTGGCTTGAGGGACGCCACCTTGAGTCTCTGATTGAAAAATCTGACTTGCGAGACAACGGGATATGGGGTTTTCTTGGGGGACCCCACCCGGATTCAGTGACTGAAGAATCAGACTCACTTGACAGTGAGGGGCTTGCCTAGCCTGAGGGGCAGTGGATAAAACATTGATGTCTCATTCTGCGCACTGCTGCATCCAGTGGATGAACTGGAAGCGACGTCGGGCTTTTGCAAGACATCGGATGTTTTTCGACCGTATTGGATAATACGCCGGCGGTCACGGTCAACGGTTAGGCGATCGGAGTGCTCTTTGTTTGAGGGTACCTTTTCTAACCCCTTTTTTCCTGATACGGAAGACAGCATTGCCGCAACTGTGAAAATAGTTCTGCTGTATGCTCATAGGATCGTGCATCACTACCTAAACACTTGGGCACAGCGGCAGTTCACGTACACAGCTCTCTACGCATAACATGAATGAACCGTTCAGATCAATCTCAGATTGAACACTCAACACATGAACGCAACCTCCGTGTTAAGATAAACCTTCCGACTGGTCCACTTCGTAAGGAAGCATCAGACTTGAGTTTCCCTCTTATTAGAGCTCATCAGTAGTGCATGTCCTCATCTCGACCGGAATCTACACTTCGATCCCCGTGCTTATGAAACCAGCGTATTAATCACAGTGCCAGTAACCCGGATTGGTCAGAACGATTTTGTTCCTTCTGCTTTCGAAATGATTGGGCAAGCCGAATACCGTTCGCGCACATTTGTTGTTGAACGTTTGGATATGATCATCCGGTCATGTCTATTGTAAAGTTGCCAGTGTTGTGATTAACACGCTAGTTTCACAACTGCGAGGACCGGAGTGCAAATTCCTATCCGGACGAATATATGCACCATTGATGGGCTCACATAAGAACGAAAGTCGAGTCTGATGCTTCCTTTGGAAGTAGACCAACGGAATAGCTTATCTGATTGAGAAGACTGTGCTCAAGTGTGGTTAGTGTTCAACTTCGAAATAACCTGAATCCCCGAACTTCTATTAACCATCCGGATTAAGCTGCAAGCATAATTTCGTCCAAACCTGTATATACGTATACACCCATCTATCTCTTCAGGTACATATACAGATGTATACCAGACAGATTGATCAAGGTGTAAGTCTGTCATGTTATCACTTATAAATATGAGACACGAGGTTGCCATATATTTTTGGGGGTTAAGGGAATTAACCACGGTTCTAAGTTGGCTGCAATTTTTGTTATACTGTACTTGTGTATGTGCAATAAATTGCTACCGACTCATGAAAACTACTTGTGTTGTAAATCCAGGTACATCTGATTATGTTAAATATCAACTATATTGTAAGGCTCTGAGTGAATACTACTGTCTCGCATCCTATCCAAAACACATTCGAACCACTGTTTAAACGGTTCACTTGCTTACTCACTAGCTAATACTCTTCTCCGTAGGCTAATTATACTACTACTCTGTGGTGACCTCTCTGTATAAAAGTGAATACCTTCAAATGAAGAAGTCGTTAGGAAAACCGTCTCGTTATTTGCACTCTTAACCTAACATCTTATCTATGTCGATTGGTTGGCAGTGGCTCAGCCATGGAAAACCATTGACAGACAGGTTAGTAATCTGGCGACGGTTCATTGACGTTCTGTGGTTGTGAATGGGATCGTTGCGATTTCATACTGTTTTAAAAGACACACCTACTTATTTACAGTATACAAGTCATCTCCAATTATGACGAGTTTTTTAATCATTCCTCGCTGTGTGAATCTACATTTTTACTTACTCCGAGTGCTGAGTAGTTACCCATCCTGAATTTGTGCATTATCCGTGTGCTGTCCGTTTTTTTTTACTATCCCCTTCGCAGTGAAACATGAACAGAAATTCAAAGCGTATTTCACTGAACGCACCAACTGGATTGGCATAAAGGTTGATGAAACCAAACGCAAATGTTTTGAAGATTCATTCCCAGTGCAGTGAATAGATATTGTTTACAGACCGTATGTTCTTTTTAGACTTGTATTATTGTGTGTCAAGCATGTGAGCTAATGTCTACATTCCATTAAGTATTCCCAAGCCAAATTTTCAACAGAACACTCTGGCTTTATTTGTTATCGTATGAAGGTGACAAAAAAGACACACTGTGGAATACAAGCATTTTGTTCGCTCTTAACATTTAATTTATAAAGTGTTTACTTACATAGATTTAGAGTTTGATGAGGAAACAGTGAAGCCAACGTTGTTTCCATGCATAACAAGGTTTAACTAATGTTTTATCGTTTGTTTACACCATTCTGATTTCATTCACCGAACTCCCCACTGGTTTATCTGGATGTCCTAGTTTTTAGACGTCCAGGTAGTTCATTCACTTGGCCTGTTTGTCACACATTGGCGGAACGAACCGAAAATGATGAAGATGGAACATATTCCCAAGTGGTTGTTGTAGGTGTTAGTTTGAGGTAGATTGGGATTTCAGCAGCCGAACAGAAATCCACCATCCTCGATCAAGAAAACCCCGAATCGCCATAAGTCCTGTGTTTGATCCCATCACTTCGCATATGGCCTTATTAAGCAATGGGAACCTTAAGGTACTGGAGTTCGCCGAGATAATGTTGAGCAGGGGTCATATACTGATCTCCTGTGGACAAAAATTGATGACGAAGTCAGTCAAGTTGCTGCGAACTTGAAACTGTTTTCCCCACCATATTGCTTACTTGTATGACACTCTTTGTAACTTTGTTCAGTCGCCCTGCTGTAATCTTATGAAATGGAGCGTTTTATGTACTGGACTGACTTGCCTTCTTGGAAAAGTGTGTAAAATCATCAATAGAGAACATGCCACTCAACATCGTCGGCATCAACTCTCAGAAAGTCCCGCCAGACTCCAGGATATCGCATATCACAAGGAAAATATTCTTAACTATTTACCTTCCTGGGTTTTTATTACCTGTATAGCTTATTTGTTGATCACACAGAACGGTTGAGAAAATTTATGTCGAACATCACTCACAACTGGTCGTAGCTGTAGCATTCCCATGGACTTTCCAGTCAGTCCTTTTCGAAAAGGAGCACTATACCCGAGTTTCCCATTTGTCAGAACTCATCAGTTGTGTATATCCTTGACACGGCTTAGACGAAAACTCCGGCCGCTGTCTAACAAGGCCGTGTTGGCCCCTGCGACAGTGACCTCGCATTCGGCACAGCTGACTTATCATATGCAGATGCTGAGCCACATTTGCTTGCGAGCAATGCCCGTTTCGTTAAATAATTGATAAAAACCCAAACAGCCAACGATTAGACACACTTTAGTCTGTTAAATGTCACATTTTTTTGGAGAACTCAAAAATGTGCTACGTTCTTACATACTGGACAAACTGTTCTTTTGTTACCGACATAAATGAATGGTAATTTTAAAATAAACTTGAACGGAACACTCCATGTTATTGCTGCGCGGGTTTTACATCTGCGAACCTCTTTATGCTTTCACGTGTATGCAATCGAAAGGTTATTTATTCACTTTTTTGAGCGTGTTGTCAAAATCCCAGTTAATCCAGAAAGACACTCAATTACTTCGTAAATGTTACCCTGCTTAATTGTCATAAGGCTGATAAACCCAGTGGTGTAATCCGTCATATTATAACGAATTAGATGGATTATCTTCAGTTGTTATGCTGCTTTGGTGCAATCTCTAAAGAGGCACCAGATGAGTCGTTCGATTCTAAAACTTCCATCTTTACTTTCAACATCCACTTTTCCCTATTTTACATGAGACAGGATCTGTTCATATCAGAACTGCAAAATAAAAATAAGACGGAATATGTAAATATTATCTTAGCTTGTCGACAACAGAGTTGATTTGTTGAATTTTCCCATGGAACAATTCATAATCGATTGATGTATAACTATGGAAATCCGGGGCCAAATCGCGCTGCGGTTCATCAGTTACTTTTAATATAGTCGTATGCAAGACAAATGCATTTATGAAGACGTCGTAAATAACACCCGGATCTATATTCGAACGTACTAGCCTGACAAGATGCAATACCTTCAAGATGTGAATTTAATAAATTTTACCGTCATCTTTCAGTTCAATTGCTGCCTGGGAATTGTCCATTAAGAGCCTTTTAAGTATGTTTTTGACAGACCAAATGACATTGCTCAAAGGATAGAGAATGGACGTAGCAGCTGGCGACAGAACTGTCACTCTGATATTAGAAAGCTCACTAGCAGTTTAATGGAAAGATACATTACTCAAAAATCAAGATTCGACGTCGCCGAATGTTTATTGTATTGTCTCAGTTAACTGAATGATAAAACTTGTACGTATCACCAAATCTTCTGGAATTGGTTGTGGAAACGTGGGAAGAACTTATTCATATTAAGGAAACACCGCATTCTTTTCTACTTTCTTAGAGATAGGGCGGAAATTTCTGTTCGGTTGTATTAAAACACAACGTCAACATTACTATCATCGTTATTTTTAGCTTTCATCTGTACCCGTCAAAATTGTTACACGAATTATTGTCGGTTCTCATAACAATCCACGAAATAACGGTGTAATAAATAAGTCTGTTAGGAGGCTTATCTCGTAACGAAGCCACCAAATCGAGTCATGTCATACCGGTCGGCCGATCCGTCTCCGGTCGGATTGGCCTGTATCATTCTATCGAGCCAGTTAGATTACAACTATGCGGGCGAACGCCTATACATTATGTCAACTGTAATGTGATTCGTTCTGTCGGTCCGACGGCCACATATATCCTTCTGGTCTGATTCCCACTGCGTTTGACTACCATACATGATCGTCTAATATGATTTTCCATGCGTCTCGTCAACCATGTATGATAATCGTTTCATCTGTGATTTTATTCCAAGTCGTCTTTCCAGTAAACGGTGTTGCAACGTCAATTCTCCTTTTCGGTTTTGGGTCAAACGAATGTGCCCCTAATAAAAGGGATGATCCTATACGGTATATACGTAAAGTGTAAAACAGAGAGGAAGAAACCGAGAAGTAAATGAAATTACATGAAAACGAAAAAGTCAGCAAATTTGGTGATACAATTTCGCTACTGATTGCTACGCGCTGCCTTGTCAAAGGGTATTTCTGACCATTAATATGGATGGTCACCAGCTGCTACATCGGACAGACAGGATCTACCTGTGTTTATCAACTGGACATACAACGCCAGAAAATCAAACCTCGTAGATAAGTGTTTGAGAACTACAAACTGACGACTGTTCACGAGTCATGGGTTCATCTCACTGATGTGCGGAGCTACGATGAGACCCAACAAGATCGAATCAGCTGCCCATCACTTCTCCGGTGGTCATTGGGACCGACTGTTTGTCAACACACTGCCGCGTTGCTCACATAATCAGTGTTTGTGACGCAGGGTTACTGGGGAAGATCCAATAGCAAGAGTCTTTGTGCATCTAGCACACATTTGTTAATAACAGCTTTGTACAAAGAATTCAATAGTGCTTGCCCAATTGAATTAAAAACATCCTTTGTTGTTCACTCATTTGGGCTATGATTTTATCTGTCCTTGATTTTGAGCTTCAATTCATGGTTAATTTAACATCTTGTCTGGTGAGAATCTGGAGAATTTCGGCTACCATCAAGAAGGACCGCTTGTTTGATTACCATTCGTACTGTCTCAATCTGATGAATCCAAATAAGAGCGCAAGCCTTTTTGTAGGGCCGTGTTTTAGATGAATATTAGAAAATTTTATATTTATCAATTTAGACCTTTGTGGCCATACCGGCACAAACCGGCGGTTCGAGTTGGACTATATCTGTTTACACTAGCTAGATATCAACTGTGAGATAACTTCGTTCCGGTTTGAAACGGATGAGGTTTTAATAAAATGAAAAACGGTGACTAACAATTGTCTTCGTTGCATCATCCTCTGATCTGGTTTGGCCTAGTTAGAACAGGATATGCTCAGCGGAAAGATATTTGACAAAATATCACTAGTCACAAAATTCCAAATGTCTTTTTTCCAATGTTTAAAATTATAAGTCACCAATATGAAAATTAAAAGGTTAGGCTACTCACACTGTTGTGACACAGAATTATGTTTAGGGTTCTGAGTGAAGATAGTCGCTGGCGACGTCTTTAGCCTCATTGACTCAACGGTCAAACGACCGAAAGCGATGGACCAAAAACAAGTGAGCGAGCTAATTTGGATTACACCGCTCACACACGGAGTCGACTTGCAAACGAACATGAGATTCAACGAAATCATAATTGAGCGAAGCGGAAAGCAAGCGCTTGATGTGCACCTTACGTTCGAGTGCGCAGGTAACTCTGTTCATTCAGCCAGAGACTAGAATACATGTAAGGGTTTACAGCAAAGTCGACAAAGGTGACATTTAACAGTTAAGTATTGGCACAAAGCAAGGTGAATAATGCCAATAAAATACATGTATGTCACATGAATATTAGTGTACCAAACATGAATGAATCACAAAACTGTACAACAAAATATTACATCTTATCAAACCCGGAGGACACACTAGAATTGACTTTTATTGGTTAGAATCACCACTTGAGTAAATAAAAGCCTGTGGGGTGTGACAGGCGGATGGATTGATGAGAAAGTAGCGCTTGATTTGTAATTCGTATGCTGGATGAAGCTGTACAGGTGGTGGAGTAGGACCGTGTATCGTTGGGTTCATGTGGCGATGTCAAAGTAGGGTGTGTTCAGCATGCTGTGCAGCAGTAAACAGTCGTTCCTCATGATGCGTTGCGTAGGCGTGTGTGACAAAACGTGAGTCGTTATAGCAGTGCTTTTTGCCAACAGCCGTGCCAAATAACGAACAAGGTATGCTGGTGGCATTGAGACTAATTTTGTTGATAAAGTCGGAACAGCTGACCGTGTGGTGTTTTCCATGTCAGTCGTTGTGCTGAGTGGTACCCAGACAAGCACAGTATTTTAATAGGTCACATCAGCTTTCAAATTCGGGCCAAATAGGTATCACTGTCGGGACACGTTACACATTGGATAAGACATGTTAGAGAAATAATTGACCTGATTGCATATGTGACATATTCAACAAGGTCATTCGGGGACGCCTACGGATGAACACACTGGAGGTGCGGTGATGGGTTTACTATGATGTTTAAGTTGACCGAACAGCCATCTCTCAATTTTGAATGAGGTTATTCGAACCCCGACACTCAACCTAGTCAATGATTATTGAGTACGGTTGTTAAACAACTACAGAGGCTGCACCAACTTCCTGTGTAGTATATTAGAGATCAATACAATCGTGACTGGCGTACGCTGTCTGATCCCCTTCAAGTAGCTGACCGGAGCTTTGTAGGCTATAAGGGAAGTTCGGGTGGTGTCAAATTGGTTGTACCTATCGGCTAAATATGCAACTACTGCGTTAGTTGATTTGGTCAAAACCCAAACCACGCTGGATGATGTTCATTGACCTGTTTGGACGAAAGCTTCGTCGTACGAACCACGTACTCTGTTGTACAACAACAAATGTAGGAGTATACAATCGTAGATTGACTGCGGACAAAGAATTTCTCTTTTAGGCTCACTGTCAGCAAGGAAATCGGATAAACTAATCGTGCGTTCGAGAGTTCAACGTGGTTTGAAAGCGCTTGAGTACGGTCTTTTAGTTCATTGTGTTAACCGGATGTTTTGGCCTGATTACCGTCAAGTTCCGGCTTTAAGACGATTAGGATAGTCAGTTTCCCTAACACAGTAACGATTATCCATTTCTATTAATCTACCTTGCCTACAGTACAATGTTTCATCACACTATTGGCCAGGAAACGAAAGATAATCTTTTGTTGTTTGAGATGTTTACAATTGGAGAGACTCGTAAAGTCTCAGTTACTGTTGCTTTGCGATCAACGGAGCGTTGTGAAGTTTTATTTTGGCCTCTTCAGATTCCTTTCAAGGAAACGGAATGAATTTTCTGATTGTGTTTGAGAAGTAAGCACGAGTAAGAAATATGTGTCTGATTGAGCAAGTGAATGACAATAGGCACATTGTGTTCGGAGTTCAGCAGAAAAAATGATCACCGAGAAGCATATATTGACATAAAATATTCAGCCAATACTAATCGTATTGTTTGATTGATTAACAATCTTGTAGATGGAAGCCTCCAGCAAAAGGATATTTGTGCACAGCGAACACGTGAACCGAATAGTCCCAACAATATTTGTTGCGCTATTAACACAATGGAGTTTGTCGGGCAAGTCGTGAAGGCGCCGTTATCGGTGCTTAGTTTCAATTCGTTAACTCGTCCGTCTCGTGCTGTGGTTAATAGCGCACATCAAACATCTCTCAAATACCAACTCCACACCAGCGCTTGGATGAATAGATGCCGCTTCAGGCAAACCACTCAGCAGGCACCTTCGCACGGAGAGCGCTTGTCCCAATCCAGCTAGCCAGAGTACCCACTAAATCTGATGCGTCCGTGAGTTAGCCTTGAACAGCGAGTCAGAAGCGTGCCGTTGTGCTGTACCCGACGTGCATCGCGATTACATTACAGTGACCCACGCAGGCTGAAAATTGAGCAATCGATAGATTCGATAGTGTTAATTAATTCCTTAGTTGGGCCATGACGAGTCAGAGCCAAAATAGTCATCGATTTCGCAACGTTTCAACCCTCTCGGAGAGCCTTTACCCAGCGATTTAAATTAGAACATTTACATTGTGCATGCTTCAAATGAAGCAGTCATCAACTGGCACGTATTTGCGTGTTTAACATGCGGTGGGTCTACAGGCTACCAATAGGATGTCTGGGTTCACGGTTCACCCAGTAAAACTGGGTGGACAACAGTGACACCACGTATGAAATATGTTGTATGACAGGCAGTTTCGGTGTGAGTAGTATACTACTCATGAGTAGTATGTTACCCACAGGCAGCATTTTGGAACAAAAGAGCAAGCTCCGAACGCCAGGAAGACGATGGACAAGAATAGACAGTCGGAATAGTGTATACGCACTATGGCAGAAGTTTCGCCAAGGAGAATGACAATGTACTACCATCCGATGTACGTGAGTGTATGTCTGACGTGCAGATGAGTGTACGTGTTTATGGTTTGCTTTTTGACATGTACTATGCAGGAGTTTGCTCAATAAACGAATTCTCTGGCCGAGCGTCTTTTGCGGTCACGACAATAATTGCGGCGTCCCTGTCACCCACCCCATCCCAAACAGCCTACACGTATGCAGATCAAACGCACACATCTGGGATCGTCACGTGGAAACCTCGGGTGAACCATGAACCCATACATCCTATCAGTAGCTTGTCTACACTGCGCATGTCAATTCCACAAGCACGTGTCAGTTGACGGCTGCCTCATTTGAAGCATACACAATGTAAATTTTCTGATTTAGGTCGTTTAATAAAGGCTGTTCAAGAGGGTCGAAACGTTGCGAAACCGATGGCTCTTTTTTGCCTCCTTGTGACTTGACCAAAGAATTTCTTAATAATGAACATCAACACAACGCACAATATGTTTTCTTAATATCCGTTCTGTTTACGGTTCGGCAATACTAAGTTCGATAGTATGTTCAACTAATGAAGTGACTGGTTCTATATTTTCTCTTTGGTTGGACCAGCACTTCGTCAGGGATGGGTGAAGGAAAAAATGTGAAGATTGATCAAACTGGCCAATTGGCGAAGCTTCGGATTTGTAACAGTTATCCGTGGTGGATTGTGTGAGGGATAGATGGTGAATATGACTGACCATGGGCAACAAGGTTGGTTTATGTTGTCAACATATGGACAATGCTTAGATGCGCAGAGTCTGTTTGACTCTCGACTGAGAATATAGTGGAATTGCTTTTGTCATGAAATGAATCTCATCACAAATGAAATGACATGGGGCTCGCATAAAGTGATAAAACAGTCATGATAATCTGTTTTAATCATCACACCTGGAAGAATAATAAATTTCGTACACCCTTTTTGTTAGGGGTTTCTTCTCCATGTATAGATTTTAAAACTGTAATCATTAGTAGTTGTAAGACTGCCTCCGGCCTATAAAAACATGAAAAGATAAATGATTGCCCAGTAGTTTATGAAGATGGACCACGACGGTTTGCATTTATATGCTCTCAAGCTTCATAAAAAAAATGATAACGGAACCCACTTAGACAGCTAGGAATTAATATTACACCAGTGTTTGTCATATCGTTAGACACACCGACTGATATGAGAGTCTTACACTAACGATTAACAGGTCAACTGAGTAAAACCTACATAGGTCTCGATTGAGCTAATCTAGATAAACGGGAAATCGATGGGATTAGAGTTCAATCATTGCTATCAGGAGAGTGAATGTTACCTCCCCTGTAACAATGTGTGATAGTCAAAGATAACTTTTATAACCTCCAGCTGTTTACTTGCATTCAAGTTCAGCTGGAATCTATCATCAAAAAAATGTGGAATACTGGAAGTCCATTCTAATCAAGTATACACCTAACGTCTATGGCTAACATATCAGTTACTAAATTAGTTTAAGTGAGCTGAAAACTTTGACCGTTTGGCAACTAACGAACTGGGTGTAAGGCTTGTTCAAGCGTGCTGGCCTAAGAAGGTGTGTCGAGAGGTGGTAAGGCAAACAGTGTATCCATTCACATTATAAAATTCGTGATAAATCAAAAACGCCATTAGCGTGGATCGATAAATAAAGGCACTTCTGTGAGGTTTTAAACCGAGAGTACACCGGTAAATAAGGCAAACTGATTAGGGTCTAATTTTGAACTATATCTGCTTGTAATATCTGTCCAGGATACTTCGCAGACGGAACATAGCTGCAAATCTGAGGATTGCCTACGAAATCAGCGCAACAAAATCACATAAAAAATGGTTCAAACATGCACACAAGAACAACCGCCACGCTATAATGTTGGTAGAGATCAGAAGAACGATGCAGACAAGAGGGCTACAATTCAAAAACCTTCACAACGTTAGTCCTATAACTGGAGACCCACTACATCATTTCAACACGCCATTTGCTTCGCCTGAAGCCATGGACTCCTGAAGGCCTTTACTATCAACAACTTAACAATCGAATATTGATCACCTTAGGTTAATTTCTGGAAGGTGGTAATCTGGGTATCGTCAGACTAGCGCTAGGTAGGCACGATTTTTTCGAGTGACTAGTCTACCTTTCAACAATGTGTCAACAACCAAGGCTGCCAACTTGGCATTTCGGATACTCATCAGCCTTTCTAAACGGCCTCGTCCAGACAGTTTCACTATCATGCTCAGTTTGTCAGAGTACTCCTTATTTTGAACCGAATGTCCATACTCGTCGTTGTCGCATCGTAAATGACTTTATTCCTAATTAGAAGGTATAACCTAGTACTGCAAAACAATTCACGACACTACATGATGGGCAAAATGAGACGACTCTCGGTACGCTGCCAGCATATTTTTGGAGACATGTTTCTGATATATAGGATCCTCGATCAACCCTAGCGTCCCCTAAGCAAAACTTGTGGCTGAAGAAAGTGACCATCCCGGGGATAACTCATCAAGGAGCTGATGAGCAGAAGGAATCCTTGCAGAGATCGAAATTTGAACTACGATCACGTTTTCATGTCATCCGTGATAACCATTGCATCATTGACCTTGTGTAGTTTAACCAGACTGGACTGGAGCGGTCTCTTGTTTCGAGAACGTTTTTACACTCGGAGTTTACGTATAAGTCGTCGCAGACTAAACTGCGGTTGATCAACGCCAGCCAGTTCAAACTACGGTTAGATACCGTCACAAATTTATCTGTAGGAGGTGGCGATTAAACGGTTTGTTTGAGCCCCTTTCGGATTTACGTGTCATTATCGTGAAAACTGATCACTAAACAGTAAATCAAAGTACAATGCGGCCGTCGACCAATAATGGTTCCTTCCCCCGACAAAGGCGCACAGTTTTTCAACTACGATGGTATGACCTAGTACCACTCAGATACTCATCGTTTGTTTCCTTTCGACCTAGCAGTGACCAAGAAGTATTCATCATTTTCCCTTGGAGAGGAACCTTGCGCGTGAAGTGATTGAAGCCACAATAATGGAAAGTCAGTTGTTAATCTCAAGTAGTGTGCGATTATCGCGTTTTTCTCATCCGGCTAACATTGTTGGGAAAGTACTCAACAGCGATCACCAAATGAACATTATTTGCCGAAGCACAGGATGAAATAACGGTCTAGTTAGGGAACATCAGTGCAGCTGGTTTCAATAAATATATATCCACTTTGAATTATTGCACGGTTGTTAATTTAATATTGTTTACATAATTAAACTACTTGAACCACAAATTGTGTTTGCTGTTTCTACGTCTCTGTTCGATGTCATATGTATTGGAAATCGAACCCGAAAATTTAATGACCAATAGGCTAGTAGTCGTTTTGAGTCGTATATATACTTGCAGTGGATCGGGATTCGTCTGCCTAGTTAACTGAATGAAGGAAGACCGTAACTTCGGTTATTAACTTTATGGAACTCCACACTACGGCGATTAATATCCGGGTGTTACTCACCGCTATTGTTCACTTTGGTGGGAACAATCCAGTGGGAAATGTAACGGGGTGGGTGGGTAGATTACAACTTATCACTGACCCATCGTTTCCCATTTTCATCGTATGATGGACGATAGAAACCGGAAAATTTGGACGTTCGGGAACTGCTAATAAAAATTTGAGAACATTCGTCTAGACTGTATAGTTTTTACTACTGTACTATAATATGGGTCATGGCAGGCATTTCCTTTCATTTTGGAGCTTATGAGATCATCAATTTGTACGTTAGAGTAGACCTTCGTTATTGCAAGTAACACAACTTCACCTCGACAAGTGTAATACCATCTACCTTACACAAGATGCAGCGTGCCACATCAAAATAAATAATCTGTAGAGCACAAGTTGCAAATTTTAATTTAAAAAAAAAACCAAAAGATCGGTTTTCCCAAATGGTAGTGTCGTTTTGTAAGTTATTGCCAGCTGCCACAAACAAAAGTAACCGACCACAATAATCGTTGAAGAAATTAGGATAATGAATTACCTACGAGTACTAGTCGGTCATTCGCCATCGTGGACGGAAGTCCAAAGTCTATATCTTCTGTAAAAGAAGCACAGAGTTACGGATGGCTAAAACCGTATCAGAAATCTGGAAAAACCAAATCCTGAGGTTTCGAGAAAATGGCTTTCTGTAAGTAACTTGTAAGTAAATAGGGAAATGAAAGTTAAATTAGATTGGCATAGAGTATTCCAGATTATTCGTACGCATCACTTATGAGTTGAGAAGAAACAATGTTCCATCAAGTGCATGGATCGGAAAACAGATGTTCACCATTTTTATGAAGTTATGTCTAAAACGAACTAAAAGGAAAAACTGGATAATAATGTCACAAACTCCTTTATCTATTATGACCCAGAACAGTGGATAGCCTCAACCTTATCTGTCATGGTCTGGTCTGTTGCAGTGTAAACTGGCATTTTCGACCTGCGGTAGGTTGACTATTCTTTAGGAAAGGTGGAAACAGCAAGGTCCCAGTGACCTCAATAGCATCCAAAACCTTTTCTGTAGAATGAAATTTGCACACAATTATTCAATTCATCTCCCCAAATTGTCCTCCATAATCCCGGGCAAACTCGCAAGCATCATGTGGTTGACGGATTTCTGGACACTGTTTGGTCACAACACACACGTTGCTCGTTGAATTGAAGGTTACACTAGTGCGTAAGATAATTTATCGGATGATCATCTCATTACCATGACCATCACCAACTGTATGTAGTGAATGACCGATATACACGAATAACCTAAAGCGACTTGCCTCGTTGAAATCATAGCTATGAATATGAGCCGTACACATGTATGACATGGTGATGTAGTTAGTCACCCTTGTAATGATGATGATGATTATGATAGTACATGAGCCAGTGGTTAAAAAGCACACAAGCACTCAGCTGCTTCACCGGGCCCTCATAAGCTGAACCTCCGATGGCCATATTTGATCGCCTAGTTTACAGTCCACTTCCTACCGTTCTTTAAAGCGAAGTTAAGATTATGCAGAGGTGTTAAATTTTTCTGAAGCAAGTGTTCATCAAAATGACCGTTGAATCCCACCGACTATTAATAAGATATTTCGAAACTAGACATTTTCTTTGTTGTATATCAACATTTTCGTTACGACGTCTACGTTCGTTGTATTGGCATTCTATGGAATTAGTTGAACAAAACGGAACCGAGGTTCTCCTTACGCAGCATTGTAATAACCGAAAGATTTCGGATTGATGTAATGTTTTAAAATGGTTGATAAAGTATATACACAGCGAATTAAAAGACGATTTAAAGAAACATGACCAAGCATTTCAGTTCACCAAAAAGTATAGCAAATTTTATAAAAACTCTAAACAGTTAGTATCGGAAAACAACAGTCAAGTACAGTTATACGGGAGGTCTCAAATAATGTTCACAGGTCTAGTGGATCACGTGGACACAGAATGTGATATTTGAACTGTCGCTCTAACGTCGTTTGAAAGTTAAAATCAGCGGTGGGATGTACATGAGACAACTGATTGTCACTAACACCCCGTTTGCTGTATTGATGAGCAGTTCGAGCAGACCGTATTGAATCGTGATAAATACACCGGAAACCATAGTTACCATCCCAATAGTGACACCAAATTGTGTAACAGGAAAAGCGATCATCACTCCTGTAGTGGTTGTGCTGGCCAAAATAGAAGAATGTAGCATGATACCCACACAAAGCATGTAATACAACCATTGCTGTCCAATAACAAAATGTAATGCGCTTATGATTGTGGAACAGGTGGCCAATAGATAGAGTGCTGGAGCAAGAGCACGCAGATGAGTCCAGTAGATCTCGGCGTCAGTCAGTTGATGATCCGGATCGTTCAGTCGGCATTTCAGTTTTCTTTTGTAGGCACGTCTAGATATGTCCAAAATAAATCCGGTGATGGGGGAAAGAAAGAACCCGCACATACTAATTGCTGCAGAGGTTTCCAGCAAATGATTGACTACCGCTTTATTCTTATCAAATGCAAAATCTAGCTGTTCATTTAAACGAGCGAAAAAGTACGAATATCGCATCAAACCGGTCATATATAGGAAAGCGAAGAGGTAGAGAGGCAGATCACGGAAACAGGCTTTCGTATTCGGGTATCGCTCATTGACCACACGCAACACCACCGCGTTCACATCAATCATATCTTCATTTTCTTTGGTCTCCTCATAGTCTGAAAGTCGTTGTCGCTGAGCAAAGATAGTGAAACGGGTTACACTTGATTAGGTTTTTTCTACTTACTCAACGAGATAGCGGAAATAAGTATTTGGGACAGTTATGAGTGATGTGAAAATATGACAACCAGACTGTCAAAAGTACACAATGAACAATACTCGCAGGTATCACTAGTCGTTCGTGTCAGACAATTGCGCTTCATACTAATCGTCAACTTAAAATCGAGTCATAAGGATACGATAAGAATCGATATAGTACTTTACCTAATACGATATGTCATTTTAAAGCATGCTTGTACAAATGCAGCATGTAGAACGCATGCACACTAGGTGTATCTGGTTGAACATATTCTGCATCATGAAACTTTCTCATCATAAAAACCAGTATTTCCCCAAAACCCACTGCGTAAGCGAGAACAAGCAATTTTAGTAGCTAAATTATATAACGAGGATCTTACGGATGTGGTTCAAACTATTTAATAGGGCGATTTTGATGAATTCATTGAAGAGGGGCACAACAAACAAATAGATTGAAGTAGTCTTTGTCTACTGATCAGGAACTCTTCTGAAAGCCGTCTACCATTATAAATGCACAGCGCAGTCTTGCCAGCAATTGCGGCTGTTTTAAATCTGAAAGCATAGATTCTGACGACTGATGGGACATCATCCTAACCTATCTCATTGTACTTACACCGAAATGTAGGAAGTATCAACGATTTCGATTAGATGAGTATCACACCATCACGACTAATCATTAGTGAAAAGTGTCGTATTATTGCGAGAACTATGATTTTGCTGGATGAGCGGGAACTATTATTCAGATGGCTTGTGAAAACAGGCGCACACCTTCGTATGGAAACCATGTGGCGGTTAACGTGTGACGATGTAGAGGAGTAGTTGTTTCTTGCAAGCACCTATGACTGTCGGCCTTGCATAGAAGTCGGAGGGTTGATTGTCATATTCGGGATTGATCAACTCAATGTCTCTTGTTCACATCACAATATTGCTGTAAGAATGCAGTATTTCAACAGAACGACTATAGTGCACGCTGTACGAAATGAGCCCATGACCAGTAGTATTACTGCAGTGTCGTAATAAGTTTTTAATTTTCGAAGACAAACATTTGTCTAAAACTTCTACGTCATAACTCAACTGTGACAAAGAATTTAACTGAACGACCTCTTGGACAAAAAAGCTATTATCATTGCTTTTGCGATGAATTAACCCATACGGTTAAAATGCCTACATTTTCTGAACCCAAACCGAAAACAGGAAGCGAGGATAGGGGGTTCAGACGATCGGCTACTGAGACTGTGCTTTTATACCTCTATGATTCCCTAATGAATACCGTATCTATATAAACCCATCATTTCGAGTTTTGGACTACTTATGAAACCGAATAAAATGCCGCTTCCACCTGGGACTCATTGCAGTCACTCACTTTCAAATGTTTATCGTGATTGTCATTACTACTTACATTGAGCTCAATGGGCCAACTGGTTTTCATCTACCGGGAAGTGAGCACGCGAAAATAAAAATTTCTCCTCTGAATACGCACAAACCCCATTATTAAAATGATATTGTCATGATGATATGAATTAGTGATTTGCTACATTCGGACATTCAGTCACAAACAGTATGCAATGGTTTGTTGAAAGATTGTCATATGGTTTATCCGTTGGAGTGAGGTAGTAGACTAACTGACTATCTGCTACGCAGACTACTTGTGTAGTGCACTTCTACTGAAACAAATAGTGATTCACAGTTGTAATCGATATCACGAAGGTAATATCCAATGCTACCTATGCACTGTGCTCACATGGAAATTCATTCAGCTGGAATTTCGTATTCTGAGTGTCGCCACTCATTTAGGACCAATTTTGTTTAATTCTGAATTCACGGTCTAATTGATCAGAGTATCGATCGTTCTTCAGGTTCTCCCGTTAAACTCTGCAGTGCGATTAATGCATTTTTGCGAATAACGCCCAAATTGATAAATGGATTGAGAATAACACAACGTTATGAGCAAGTTGTAATACTCTACGTTTCAACCACCTCGGGTGGCCTTCCTCAGGAGTGTTGTAATCGAAATCAATAACGTGTTAAACACGACGCCCAAACTGTTTGACTACATTCGTACTAAATTTGGTGCGGATATCCTACAACGCCCAAATTGTTTAAGTATAAAAAATACACATTTTGCTCGTCCCGTTGATTCAAATCGGATTGAAATTATTCATCACATTGTATTGAATTAACAAAAGATATATCAATACATATGTGTGGAATGGAAGGAATTTGCTCAAGATTCTGGTCTCACAAACATGGGCACAAGTGTTTAAGCTGTGAACAGTGCTTACGCAGTTGTGCGCCACTTATATGTCATATTACTTGAGATGCCCCAAAGTAATTTTTCTGTTCACTATGTACCAAATGAAATGTGATTAAATGAAATAACTTCAACCAAGTATGTGTGATGTTTAGATTGTAACACGATTTACAACTTAAATCAGGAAGCGCCAGTTGACCACCAACTTTACTGCAAAGTTATTTCTGTGTCTTACCGAGAAGAATTCCGTGGACAGTGATTCCAGCGTGTTCTGATTAGGTGGTACCATATCTTCTTCCTTTTGTGTCAATATGAAGACTGCCATGAGAGAACCGTAAATCACTGCACCACAGGCAAGAATGATGAAAGACGTTTGGATGGTGATTTTCGGATATGCCTGAGACACGAAAAAGGCTACCGCGGAACTTGAATCGTATACACCGCTCAGCAAAGATATGGTTAGACCGCGAACGCGCACAAACATAGAACAAACGTGATAATTGCAAAACAAGCTCGCAAATGAGCCTACTCCCACGAATATACATGCTGGAAAGAGAAAATATGAAGTACTGGCTGAAGTGAACGCGAAGAAAAACGATCCGACACAGAGAATAGAGATAGTGACAAGTTTAGTAACTCTTAGTCCGATCCGATCCATCAAGAGTCCAGTCAGAGGAATCAAGCACATTTGGCTGATCAGTCCTGCAAGATAGCTGTAACCAAACATACGCTCCTGTTGAGTACAATCTATTCCGTTGCACAAATGTCCAAACACACCAAGCTCCTTGTAAGGTGGTATCAGTGCATTGAAGCCGTAGAATGAAGCACCGAAGAAGAAGTTTTCAATTAGGGCGGCAACCAATCCGACCCATCGTTTTGACTCACCAGTCCATAGGTGGTCCAGTCTTTTGCCTAAAACAAAAGAATCAACGAATAATACTGTTTAATGTGTGACTATGTCACGTTCAGTAAAAAGCAAAACTCCTAAGTCTACTATGTTCTCTCTAGATTCATGATGTAAAAGTCCAACACACTTAGTCCAAACGTAAACCGAATCTGTCTGTTTGCTGTTTTTTGAAGTTTTCCTACATCATTTCGGTGGAGGTATTTTAAAAAAGTGGATCGCTTCTACTTTAGTGACTGTCCGTTTTACCTTTTCATGTGTCCACTGCAAATCCTAATAGGATAATAACTTAAATGATGTTATAGTATAATGGTGCTCTTCAAGGTAGCCTACTATTCTGTATAAAGACCATATATCCACTTCAAATCACCGAATTGAAATCGCAGCTGGGAGCTAAACTTTTCGCGATGTCTGTCAAAATTCCCCATCCATACTATCTTTATGTGATGTAATAAATCAGGTGATCAACGTAGTTTTTGAAAATAATTTTGCTCGGAAAATGGCGTAGTTCGTCGACTAATCTGTGCAGGTAAACCACTTTAGAGCAATAAAATCGCAAAACAAACTTTGGTCAATAAAGCTTAGACCTAGGTTGTTGAGGGACATTTGCGAATATTCCATTTCCCCATGTCAGATGTTAGTCGGTCTAAGGAACGTAATATGAATCGGGATTATGCTCAACAGCCAGGAGATCTTATTGTCTGCGGAACAGAACACAAAAAACTGTCATGCTGCATGACGAGATGGTAAGTTTAGTTTGGTGAGATAGTGTTCTCAAAATCCGCCGTTATCTTTTGTTTGAACGTATTTAGACCGTTTCACAGCTTTCCTTTACTAAGTGACAGACGAACACATGATATTTTCATAAATGATCATGTTGTATTGATGGTAGTTCATTTCTTTTGTCGAAAGAACCCTCACAAACTACTTTGAAAACCGGTAAAAATCAAGTTTGAAAAATCCTTCCATGTTCAACGTTATCTGACCTCTAAAAGTGAGATTGATGGAGCTTCCTTATGAAAGCAAATTTGTTTTATATTGTTAAGTGCTGTGCCTAGACTTCAGTGTAATCGCGAAGTATAAAATCCTGCTTCAACATGTTCCATACTTTGTTCTAGAGAACAGGGTGTATTCAAAACTGGGCAATTCGTGTTAGTATACGTCTTTAAGAAAGTTGGCAATTTTTCGTGATGAAAGCCTACATAATATCATCGTATGTCTGCGACATCTTCTAATTCTGCCTCCACACCATTCACATGAAGTAGTTTCATCGTTCCCTGTAAGCAGTGTGTTTCTTTCATTTACACAACCAAGTGAAGAACCACACACATTTTTCCAGTTCAGTTCTACTCTTTTGTCTTAGACTGTTCATAAAACATCTAAACTTCATGTCAGTTTCAGTGTTGAATGGCAAAGTAAAGTAACAACATATAAGTTTTGGGTAGTGGTTAGATCAGTATGCAGTTAAACGAAAGTTCATCATAAATTAGTTTAATAAATCAAACGCATTTCTAGGTATTACACCGAAATAGTTTTATTACGATTTCACATATAGACTTTCATGTCAAAGTGTGAAAAGAAAGTATGGACTAAAAATCCGGCAATTTCTGTATGTGTTCTGTATACATTGACTCACTACAGCCTATCAGTATGGTCTATCGCTTATCGCTTTTTGTAGAAAAATATGCATAATTTTGTATTCTCACATTATCACTTTATTCATGGATATTCCGTTACATAGTTTGGGTTCATTAAACTGACAAAAATGAAAAATAAACCAAACAAATCCAGGTAAAAACGTTAAATAACAAAAGGAATTGACCGTATATGAAAAGCAGCAATTAGATTTGAGGGCACTTTAATGTAGCTTGTATAACATGGTCAAAGTCCACAAATTGTAGGAGTGTGAACAGAGGGCATCTATTGTGTGTTTTAATGAACCCCTTGTGAATTCGTTTTTATCGCGGCGTTTGATGTTTGTCAGAATACAAGTTAGGCTACATGATCATTTAGTCTAAAAAGTGACTGGTCATACAAGTTTCATTACAAGTTTCACAATGTCAACTGTCTTTTTTTTGTTGTTTGCATTTCTACTCACACTTCTTATTGCTTTGTTTGTTTATTTGGGACGATTAACCCACTAGTGATTAGCAAGCTATTTCGAGTTTTGTAGTTGGCGCTAGTTCCTCGAGTCAATCTCATATACGACTTCTGTAACACAACCCTCATGAATTGTGATGTTGTGTTCACGATTGTTTTGCTACACTACTAACAGTTTTTGCTGGCAGTAAGGGGACTCGGTTTTGGACAATTACTTGATAGTAATGACAGTCTACAAAACCACATTCAATTTCCTACTGACCCACTAAAGGTTCTATTTATTCAAGGAGTGAATTATCCCGATAAAAGACCTCAACTTCGTTCATTACTCACGTAATACGTTACTGTACTCGGCGTACTGTACTCGGCGCGCAGTTAGTTCAGTATAGCGATTTCGTTACAGCCTAAGGCTTGCTATACCCGTTGTATGACGAATTTCACTGCTTACACCGATTTGACAGTTCGATATGTCCATAGGTTGTTATACAGACAGAGGAATCGTTGTTTGTGTTCCTGTCTCCATTTTGATAGGTTAAAAATTGTGTTGGACACTTTGCAGATATAAGAAGAAAAAGTGAAATGAAATAAATAAGTGGTAAACTTAATGAAGCTGTTGGTTGCAATCATTTCACCAATGAACACTGAAACAGCATTCCATCAGACATGTGCAATTAATGACCTGTGGAACAACTATTTGGAAACTTGTAATTCAGCTTGTCTCTTACGTATGTGCAGACTGCGTAACAGTTCAAAACTCTCAGCCAAATCAGCCTTGACCACAGAGTTGGACAGTGCGTTCCGATGTGAACAGACCGCGAATTTGATATGGTTCTTCCCATAGAATAACTTGCACATTCCGTTACTCCTCTTCAGCGAGTCATCCCCGTGACATTTCCATATGTGTTCAGTGTGATGTGATGTGTCACTGGGTGACGCGAGGCGTGGATTATTTTGTGGGTGCGCGTTAAGTATCTAATGAGACACCTCTAGGTAATTGGAAATTGAACTAATCCAGTCAACCTATCTGCGTAAACAGTAAGTTGTCTAATTCCTTATAGGCAGCTGAATCGAACTGTTATATTTAGATTGATTATCAGGTCGTCCGTCTTAGTAAGAATGTAATCAAGACAAGACAGTACTTGTGTTGTGATCCAAGAACGCGGATGGCACAAGGGTTATTTATTAGACAGAGCAATACACAGATGTCAGTGCTCAGTTCCATTGAGTAGCAGGGACTGTTATGGGTGATGCTG
>LUCH01002172.1:70811-88616 GCA_013368495.1 Paragonimus heterotremus | reverse complement strand
AACAGTACACAAGCCCGACCACCTCGTCAAGGTAGCAGTATGGGTCGGGATATACTTTTACCACTGGTTATTTATCAGCTAGAGTGCGCGCATCACCTCTCTGGTACCTAACAAAGGAAATAGTGGCTTGCTGCATTCTGAAGCAAAACATACTTAACAGCTCTTGTAAATGTTATTCCACTACAAAGGTGTAAGACAACACACTATTCTTAGTTAAAGTTATTTGTCGCCACATTACTTCTTCACACTAGCCAAAACCAATGGACCTCTGATCGGGTAGGTTTTCACAAGTGGCACGCTTATATCCGATCTTCTGGAGGTTGCTTGTAGCAAAAACAAAACGTGTTGAGCTCAGATGCTCTTATCCCATTGCTGTTGATTTCCTGGTTGCACCATATTCCATGCAACCGACTGACTTACTTGAGAGATTTGGAGACAGGACAATAGATGCCATTCATCCTTACAGTGTCTGCTCATTTGACATACTGTGTGTGAACGCATTCCCCGATAATTGAAATCGTTTCCTCTGAGCAGTACTATGCTATGGCAGCCAAATATCAATCGGTTTACTAGCCCGCACTGGCCATTTCAGGTGGGAATCGCAAGCACACGTTTAACTGATAGTGAATCGAATTCCATTCAGCGTTGGTTTGCCTTGACACAAGCTTCTACTAAGCAATATTACCTACGTATATCACGCTAAGGGATGACACTATGAGCCTCCTTCATTTGCATGACAAAAACAAACAGTGTTGGTATGAATTGACTGAGGGGGATAGGTTAGGATAGAATAATCAAGGAAGTCACTGGAGCTTCTATATATAATTGCTGAATGACATCCAGCTCAGGAAATGACAGCATCAGCAACTGGAATGTTTGAATGAGATTTTTGTTGGGACGTAAATTCACGTTCTCAGAATCTACCACGGAAATTTGGTGGTCAGTGAGAGCTGAATTGAAATTATTTCAAATTTAGTCTGTTGTGCTCTGACGTGGGCATGAACACATGGCCAAAAGTTGTTATGCATTAGTCTATACCGATGCATTTGGTTCCGTGTATGTTTGGCTGGTTTGTGTACGCACGTCTGGTTGTACTTCGTCGTTCTGTTTACTGTTACTTTTTCTAAGAAATTTCTTTTGTTTGCTTACCAGCATTTCAATTCTAATCCAGTATATTAAGATTAGAACAGTCGTCGGCTTTTCCGGTTTCAAACTTTTATCCGAAGAGCGGAAGACCTTGCTTCTTTAGTGAACTGCAGGCGGTCAAACACATGGGGCAGACAACATCAGAATTTCAAAGGTTTCTCAACCAAACAAAACAAACGCTCGCCGGCTCGTCATCTGTTTCACAGAACGCGAGCTACATGTACGAGTGATACACTGAACACAGTTGTAACTTATTAGTGAGACCTTAATCTCCAAAGGTTATTTACAGTTATTATATAGGCCGAAAGCAGATAACCCACAAAACCTTCTATTCCAAAGAAACCAGTTTACATGCAGTTATAATACACAGGAGAAAATAGTGTCGCTTCTAACGTGACAGCTGACGCCGTTCATCCAACGAACTTAAAACGCAGCTACACTACGTTTCCTCAGTTTTACGAAGTCAGTCACATCTTCTTATATTAAGATGCGGATATCGGAGCTGCTAACTTCACACTGCATTCACCACTTCACCTGCAACTACAATGACGTTTACACCGGCAGAACTGATCGATCCTGTTCCTCGGGATGAAGGAACGTGTTCCCCAAAATGGATGGCTTGACCAAACGCGACCCCACCAGACAGCGCAAGCCGGCTTCCTCGGTCGCTAAACGCCTATTGGAGACCGGTCTTGTGGTCCACCCGAAAAATGCTTTCCGTGTGTTGATAGGTCATCACAAGTCTGTTATCCTTAGGTCACTTGGTACGCTGGTTGTTATACCTCAAAAGTCCGTCCTCCATGTGCAAAAGCTGCTGACCCTGAACTTTCGTCTGTCATGGTCCCGACCGATGACAGACTAGTGTACAGATTGACTTGATTTATAAGCTTAATTCGCTTAAATATGTTCGACTTTCAATGCTAGCCACAACATATAAAATGGTACTACTATCTTGCAAAACCTGTCTTCTGATTTTGTTATGAAAATCGATACTATGAGCTCCTCACAGAAGAATTCGTTGATCGAACACTACGTACAACGTTTTCACTGGCTCTAACATGTATCTTATTCTATCGCTCATATTTGGTGCTTGTTAGTTTAGCTGTCTAAGTTCTACACATTAGCACGGCGATCCGTACCTCACGCTGGACATTAGCATCATTAATCTGTCAAACAGCACAGAATATTAACGGACAGTTGTAAATGTTCATACACACATATTGGAGAGAAACAATCTAGTCGAAATATTCTGTCCTTTGGAGTCAGGCAACTTCAGACAACTTCCGGTCAACCGGACAATAGCAAAGAACTGGCTGGATACCACCGTGATTTGCCAACCAATGTAACGGACTTTCATGCCAACATAGTTCTGGGGGTAATTTATGCACGTACTATTTTTTGCGCCACTTTATGAGATTTTTTTCTCGATCGTTTGAGACATCAGAAACACCAAATGTGACCACCCGTACTAAATTACATTTGGTACGTAAACCGTTAAAACATAATATATTGCTGAGAACTTGTGTTGCACTTAAGGAACAGCCGTCCCTGACTTTCATTGTATCTATGCGGATCTCATTGGTCATTAATGCCTGATGAGAGAATGTTAGCGGTATCGGCTCTATACACTCGACTTTCCACCATTTGCTCACTAGTTTATATCGGTTGAGTAAGAGTGGATCATTATACTTCACAAATATTTCTTCTGGTATTTTTTGTTCTTTTTGTAATCAGTCCTGAAAAATGTACATCATTGAACTTCAGTCAATTTAGTCAAAGCTCAAATGTTTCATTGGAACAATGTTAATGTCACCGAAGTTGAAACAATATTTTTCTTTTGGCTTGTATTTTTCCACTAATCCAACGTTTTGGAAACAGCTGACCAAATTGAGTAGCGCCAGTGACCTTCATCTCGCTGGTGGTAAACGGAGCCAGCTAGTAACGTATTTTCAGGCCACGGTGGATGCGTCCTTGTTTGCAAGCCAACAGTTAGTCGATTTCCATCTATGATAAAAAAAATACAGAATAACTAGGGAAATGAATTTCAACATGTCTATTTTGACTTTTCACAGCTTGATGCACTATTTAACATGTGTAGGCGCTGCAACCTTCTAAACTTTGATGGTCTGTTGGATATCAGACATAAAGGAAACTCTTCACCTGAGTCGCTCACTCAGTACTAAGGTGTACAAATTACATACATTATAACACCTTGATTAACTACCTCAGAACAATAAACCACAACTGAGTTTCAATCAGATGATGACGATGCAAGTGAAGTAACTAACAAAACGTACTCTTGAGATGACAAACAGTGATCATTAGGCTGTGAGGCTGTAATCCAATAAACTAATTCCTGGGTTGATGCGTCTGGGGAATTTACATAAGGAATTCATGATCACTGACAGTACCACATTTAACATTAAGTGGGAACATGCTAGTGACTAGCAGGTTATCAGCCTGTGTCCTTGAGTAACGGTTCAAGCAACGTATTTGACGACGGTCCTGTTGTGAATAAGACCTGGCTGTTCAGTCTTCTGATAAAGATTCCAGCAACCTGTATGACGGCAGGTCGACTGTGTGGCTCCCAAGATTTGAACATTACATTACACTAACAAGTTTATTTGTGGACTTCTGATAGATGGATGGAGAAGTAAAAATTAATGACTCTTACGTGAAACTCTAGTATGCTGCAGCAAAAATGGCAAGACAATTCGATCGAAGGCACACTAAAAACAATGGCAATATATCATAAAAATATGTTCAATGCTGACGTTTACAAGCGGCAAACAGGCGGTAGAAACCCGAGTGTTCTACATATCCTTTGGTCTCAGCGTCCTTTTCATAGATGCCTAAAAAATAGTCAATCTCATAATCATAAAACAGCATGCTGAGACGACCACTCATTCGTTTACCTGATCAGTCAACTGGTCGATTTGATACCGTAAATGTCGCCGGAATCGCCAACCTAAATTACAACTGAGGGCATGAAAAATACTACTGCGACTTTTTCAGCCGTCAGTTGGATCGCAAACCTAATGCACCGGCTGCTTTTCAGCGTTAACTTGCCTTCATAATGGCGGGTGGTCGCACATCTATATGACATCCTGCGCGTGCAAATTTGGCGCGTGCATCATGTATTCATCGAGTGAGTGCAAATTCGTGAGTGTGGTTTATGAAGTTGGCCAAGACGTTACGATAATGAAATTGTATCTGGAGCAGTAAATTTATGCAGCGACCCTGCTGTAAACTCGATTGTTATCATACGTGGGTCTGAGTAATTGGTTGCACGTCGCAATTATTTCGTATCCAACGTATTACTTCGTCCCGTTGATGCGTCCACGTAAGTTGATCATTAACATTAGCTCGAAACTGTCCTGTTTGACAACAAGAACCAGTGGATGATGGGAATCGTAGACCGTATGTCGTTATTGTACAATAATACAAATGTACACCAGTGAACATTGTGGAAGCACGCTGACTCTGGTTGTTATGCTCACCTCAATCGGGCGAGTGAAATTTGTCTTAAAAACACTGAAGTATAGTTTTGTTGGGACAAACGACATGCCTTTTGGAGCAATATCAAACAACCGTTAGGCAAATCAATCAAGACGTTCGACCCATACCCTTGTTTGACCGTTTTGCTTCATCTTCTCGTGAACTAAAACCTAACAGTAATTTATGGCTGACTTATAAACTAGTAGGCACTAACCACTCAAAGAAAATGACTACCCTATATTCCTGTAACCACTATGCTTTTGACCACATGTTCCAATAAGAGAATTTATGGGCCCCTGTTTTGATCTTTATTTATTGATCAGTGGTTCGATTTCTCGATGTACACGACATTGCGGAAACCTGCGAAATATAAACAGTTGTCCACCATATTGCTGTTGAACGCTAGGATCAGCTGCCTGCATCCAAAATGTTCAAGCGATACTTGAGACGACTGTCGAACGAACATCATCAACAAAATTGCTATCCGGAATATCTATTATTACAGGAGAACTTTTCACGTGGATATACTTAGTAGCAATCAACCATGTGAGCGTTATGCCAACAGTACGAAAGTACTTGTTCTTAACAATGAAATTGCAAGGTGTCTTGCTGATTTTGAGGTAGATGTTTGCTAACCATTTATCAAACGTCCATATAACTAATCTAACTCACCGTTGCGTACATATTAGTCAAGCTAACTAACGCATCGTTGGAAAATTATCAAACTTAGGGACCAAAAAATAAATAACAGTTGTCGGTATGTTTGAGAATTGTGTCATTTGAAAAATTCCTAAGGCCAAACTACTTATATATATATGTATATATATATATACATTCTTAATACTGTTGCTTTGTAGTGCGTCTGAGAGTAACAGACATGTGACTCGGCGTCGTGAGTATAGTCTGGTTTCAAGTAAGCAATACGTGACCCCATCTATGCCTCAGTGATTAGGGGCCTGGGATCAGTCTGTCAATGCTTTAACCATTTTCATATATAGGGCAGTCAGGTGGAATGTACTTACTGTTCTCTAGGTAAACAACTCACAGTTTTTCAGTTTCTGGTTCAGGTTATGCCACAACTCTTGAGATACCCACCTTAGGGCACCTATTATTCTCAGCTACTCACTGTTCAAGACCGATGGGTTTTCATCAATCCATCAAAGTGCTGATCCATCACATTCAAGATAAATGTTTTGAATTGTTCGGAACACCTTGGTGTTGTTTAGCCACTGACCAATCTTTGTATGCTGCATTAGAATCTGAACTCGTTCATACTTCATCAAAAGAAGTGATCCAATCAAAGTTTACTGTGAACGTCCTATACTAGTTTGCATGAACCACATTTCTGATTTAGCTATGTTTCAATCACAATATGTGGAGTTCAGCAAAAAGGCAGAACGATAATTATCTTAACCTGTTGGAAGGCATTGTTCTCAGAATTCAACTGATCTAGTAGTATCATTTTGGATTGGGCACATTTTGATACTGGTATAGTCTGTATAACCTTTTGTGTACAGTCAGTTGACACATCAACCCTATTCTGATGCTGTTAGTTCCTACATTATTTTATCAGATGTTAGTCATGTGATTTTACCTGCTGTTATTTTGTTTGCCTAATAGACCTTGTATGTCTGTTCCATAGGATCGTGATGTCTGAAAACGCAACGGATCGATAAGCAAGTGACTAAAAAAAAGTTCATTTCCGTAATAATAGAGGAGAGGCTGAGCATACACACTGTACAAGGAGGTCACTGTAGCATCTCACTTAGACCAGTTTGACTGTTGAAATTCAGTTACCTCGAATTGAGTTGCCTCTTTAATTAAATGGAAAAAAGCAGCCTATACCTTCGGCTATTCTACATCAACCTTGATAAAAAAAACGCCTTACGAACTGTGGGGAAACAGACGACTCAGGAAGCAGTCTGAAACAATGATCAGTAACACACAGCTGGTTAACGATGCTTCACAAACTGAAGTGCCTCTCGACGGCAAGCAGGCCGTTTGCCACTTTCGGGGAACTCAGACGGACACAGTTGGAGGAGTGTAATTGAAGAGGTTTGTCCAACGTGACTAGTCGGAGTACCACCTGAAACATTTTTCCGTTATTCATAAGCTTAATTTAGTTCTCATTTATGAAAAGTTAACGTATTCAACGCACACAAACCGATTTGGTCTAGATTCATCCAAATAGTTTGGTAGGAACGTCAAACAATTTGACCTGTTCACACTGTTTACAAGCTGATGAACTGACGATCAGGTTTTTCGTTGAATAATCCGAAAACGATCAAAGGTCAGGACCATGTCTATCTTGTTTGAACTTAACGCAACAATGCACTTGACACCGAAGTTGCCACAGAGATCTACGACATTCATACAGCATAAACCTTACACATACATTATATATAAGCACTGTTAGGATCTTGTCGATTTGCTATGTTCCCATTTAAGTACGCTGGTTATCAACATCCCAATCGGAATGAACGAAGCAACCGGTTTTTATTATGGTTACTTCTTTAACTGTTGAGTTGTTGAAATATGTTACGATCGTTTATTGCCCAAATACTGATTAACTTAAGTGTGTTGTGCTTGACTGATGGGGAGTTTTTCCCCTGTCAGACTCTGATTGTTATGGTTAAGTCCCAGTCGACCCTAGGTTATTTTAATGAAAAGCACCTAAATGTGCGCCATTTCCTCTTTTCTGCATTTTGACCCACAATGTGAAATTGTCACAGCTGGCCACCTGAAACGATATCCCTCACAGTGATGAACAGTTACATTTCTGTCGTACAACTGACAACAGTTCACCACTTATATCCAGGGTCTTAATCAGCTCCAACATGAACTGTATCTTCCTGTCTATTAATGTGTCGTCATATCAATGACATTTCTCTATTGCTTGCGAAAGAACTTTTCACAGGCCAGTCGATCCTGTCATTCTCTAGAGCCGTCTCCCGTTTCCTACTGGCCCCACAAACCAGCTCCCCCTTCGGTCAACTTACCGCGACTTTGTTTCGCTTGGATCTAGTGGCTGAACTGTCTTTAGTACACCGTTCATCCTGTGCACTGACTTCGTTCTCGATCCGAGCTTTCAGTAATTTGTACTTTGATGGTTGCATTGTTCTTTGTTTATTTGACACCATACACTATTCAGTCTACGGGTTCCACATAGTTGCGGTCTTCACAAGGATTCACAAATGAGGTTTGTTGTATTTTTCGTATTTGGTCATGTTCTATCTAGTGTTATATTGAACCAGTCTTCAGTGCTATAAACAACTTTTGTTACCAACACGGGTAGAAATGCCGGCCTCACTTGAGCTGCCTCGCGTTGGTCGTTTATTCCATCGACATCGCTCCATCGCTCAGGTTTGGTGCTGAGACATAGTGTCACTAATTACGTTTTTCGGATTGATTCAGAAGTCCTACGGACGCACCTGTGGTGCCGCCATCCCGTAACCTTTAGTGACTCTCCCATGATATCAAATGACCGCTTTTTGATATACTGTATTCGTCGTGCGCAAATTAATTATTGGGTCACCAAGTTGATCGTAATCTTCCGATAGCCTATCTGACTAAATACTTTATTCTTTTTACAAACATGTGGAAACTTACAGCGCAATGAATGGCAAGTTACTTGACCACCTAAAGAGAATCAAAACAGTACAGTGGGAAGTCAATTAATACAAAACTACTCTGAACAAACATAATATGATTCATTACATGAATTCCGCTTACACACAGTTCACTTTTGTTCGGAATTGAAGACTGTTTATCAGACCTTTGAGAATCCTAGTGATAGTATTTGATGGTTCTTAAAAACAACGGTGAGCATTTCAGTCTTTTTGAAAATACCCTGTAATTTTGCATTAAACCTCCCTGTAAAGATGAGTCTGTAGGGCTCACGTCATATTCGTGCACTTTTCAGTTCTACCACTAGGTATTGTTTTAGACCAAACACGATGTGAGTGTGCAGGTTGCTGACCTGCGCCACAATAATCCTTCTGTGGTATATCTGTACATTAGAGGGTAGCAGACAGTTTTTCAAAGCATCCATTTGTGATGTTAGTTTTAATTTCATACCCATATGAAATGTTTAGCAGCCCCTTTTGAAGAAAACTTCGTCAAACTGTCTGAGACCTCTTGTTTCAAGATGCTACAGCCACCTGCCGCTTTGATTTCTTCAGTCAGTCTAAGAATTAATATACCGAACCAAAAGTTGATACGTTTTTTCTGAAGTTGTCAAGTGCTAACGAACACTCCCGATGCTCCGTCAAATTAAAACCGGTCTTTGGTTAGGTTTTGAGCAATAGCTGTAACGCAATAATTGTGGTCTATAAGATGTGGAACTCTAATTTTAGGCTCTGCACAATCCGCTACAAAACTTGAAATTTCACGATCGTCTTGGAGTGAAAAATACGTTCACTAACATTTGAGTTGACTGCAATAGGTCTCCATAATATTGTTTGTGAAGCGTTTTCTTTTCTTCCGACTACTTAATGATAACACAGGATGAAATGGGAAAGGAGATTTTCCGACACCAATTTGAACCAGTTAAATCTTCACAGTGTTTGTTGTTTTATCAAAGTGAGCAAGAGTTTATTGATTCTACGGTAATGGCAGGTGTTTTCTGCCTGGCCTGATCGAAATCACACGAATCAAGCATCAATCAATGATCTCCGGTTATGGTCAACAGATGTTCCCTAATCACACGCAACCGCGTGGCGAAAGTCATATTCATCATTGTTCAGCAGGCAATAACTTCTTATCGAGAAGAATAAGAGCACATCAGCATCCGAAATTGGAACTTAAAATCGATGATTACCCTGTTGTTTGTTTACATTATATAGGGGACCACGCGAAATATTCTCCATTTCGATTTTATACACTCGTACAAAAAATAATTTACTCAGGCTGGGAATCGTGCACAATGTTAAGAAAAACTATGGATGGGATAAATATTCCGCATTCTGTACAGTCTTAATCGAGCTAGTCAGTTAGATCTACCACTTCAAGTTATAACCAATTGGCGGTGTGGCCAAAAAAGCAAAACTCACTCTTGTTAGTTACGTTGATTGAAATTCTTATCTGGAGTGGACCACTTTCTCCTTTAACTATGGGAGTGTTCGCATTATCCTCGTTTGATTCATTTCGAACTTTTTACACATTGTATTCTTCCGTCCTACATCTTGGTTAAATTTAGTCCGCCTTCCGCATTCCAAGCGATCACCAAAAATACTGGTCTGTGTCAGTCAACATACCGTCACATTAGAACTGTTGTGAGTTTGGGGAAAGAGTGAAGAGTGAGAAATCTTGACTAGATGTACATGTTTGATGCATGCAGGCTGAATGTCACAAACTACTCGACTGATATCCAAAAATGTATGACCTAGCGTCTTTATTTGTCTCGTTGTTGTTCGCTCGGGTGCCAGTGCTGTGAGTTGAAAAGGAAAAGTCAGGCCAAAGAAAAGTTTGCAACGTAACCTGCGCTTGTGTGTGTTAGATAAACAAGAGTTTAGTGAACAGTACAATCACTTCTATAAAACGGACAGAGGAAACCAACTATTGCAAGAAACCATCAGTTGACTAGTACTGCTCATTAACACGTAACACTACTTCAGTTTGTCAGAGTTTTCGGAGGGGTTGTTTATCTCAGGTATCAGCCTTCCGTCCTAAATACAGGTTGACTTGCTCTGCTGATTAGTCTGATACAACCACCCTCAGTAGGGTGTTCTGGAAGTCCAGTGAAACTTACTACCAGTTTGACTGTGCTACAGAGGCGTAATTATGCTGAGGAACTACACTACTAGAAGGAAGCTTCCGGAAGAAAATCTCTCGTCAAAGCAACATGTCTTTTGAAATATGAAAGGTTTTTTCCAGCTCAGCCTTTGCAACGAAAAAGCAAATTGCCCGGAATCATACAAGCAAAACTTTTGCGTCGAAATGGATCTACCCTTACTTACGAAGATAGGGTACGTCAGTCATGCTAGATCAAACCCAATTGCTTCAGATATTGGCCTCAAGGCATATCACTAAAATGCACAAAAATTACTTTCCATGTAATATCTTTTTACCATCCTGGCCTGCTAAAGTCCGACAGACATCCGTAAAACAAATGAAAATCGGCCGTCCGCTGGGATGCACGTACTGACATCTCACAAGTGAATCAGCTTCAGTATATCTTTGCGTGTTATCATGTTGATACATGGCTGCGAATGTTAGATGATATACTGCCTTATTAGATCGTTGTTTGTTTCCTTCTATTTAAGCCAAACCTAACTGATGTGGTATTATTGTGGCCTATCATCACACTTGGTACATGCTATGGTCACCCGACAGTATACTTCCTTTTAGAAAGCCGGCGTGCATCATAAATCACTGCATGCCACGAACGGTCCTATTACATTCTAAATATAATAACGATAACTACAGACACGTTTGGGCAGTCGTGACATGCAATTTCTCCCCACTTTACACTCGCCAAACTTCAGTTTGTGGAGTTCTGCTGACAGCCGTTGCCGGTTTGACTCAGTGTTCACATTTTACTTTGGATCAGTAGTGAAGATTCGGAGAATTCGGTTATTACAAAATTCTGCCACAAATCACAAGGGATTAGGTGTTACTTAAACTTATTCTGACGGACGCAAGGTGAGCTAATAATCCTGAAGAACATATCGTCCCCTAGTCAACCTGTCTGGATGTTACCTATTCTTTAAGCGCCAGTTTTCAGTTCGTCCCTCTGCAGACTTGTTTGATTTCCAGAACTTTCATAAAGTGGGCTGATATGTAACAGCGGTATTTGGTGAACTGCTTTGATGTGGTGTCTCCTAGCCACTTCATTAATTAAGGTAGGTCAGGCGAACTGTAGTCAATAAATTGCTTTATGTACCCCGATAGATGAAAGTTCTGCTTTGTTTTTGCATAAGTACATCTTCAGCAAATGGGGAAAAGATTTAGACAAATATGCCTTAATCACGAAATTACTCGTACAACCGTGGAGCTTAAGGACAGGTTAAAGAAATCGGTCTAAGTGACTTTCAATTATGAAGCATCCACTGATTTAGTCTTGTAGTTATTTAAAAAAATGAGAAAGTTGGGTTTGTTTAAAAGTCGAGCCAAAGAAAGAACAATGGAAGAATCAGAAGAGGGGGTAGGTGCAAATGACCACTTACACCGGAATCTAGTGGAAGGTATAGAAACACATGTAGAGAGATTCGAATACAGAATTGGGCTTTGTCCGATAGGATTTCCATTGAAAATCGTTCGCATATTTTAAATTGATCAGAATTAATAAAATCTAAAAATCTCTTCCGAGAAAGCCACTGCAATGACACAGATGATTCGAAGATTTGGCAAAAAGTTCCAAGTCTTTTAACAATAAGCCAAGGAAAATAACAGGTGGACAACACATCCAGTGGGGAAACATTAAAACAATATTAAATTGACCACCCATGTAATGGGTAATGTAGATGGAAGTTGAGCTCCTGAAATAAAACGATGTGTCTTGGACTTTGATGAAAATGCCGATATCAGGTATAGATTATACCATGTTATTAATCAAAGTAATCCCCAGTTGTTTAATAAATTGTAATCGAAGCCGCGATTCACCGTTTACGTGTAAGGAGAAGATAGTGTCGAACAGTTTTTCACAGGGACTCTTTTTCACGAACAAAACCTATAAGGAAACATATCTAATTGGTCTGAAATACTCGGTTTTTCAACCCGAAATGAAAACACTACCATCATAGTAATTATTCTTCAGTTGCCTTGTTCTGTAGAGAGGAACCATCTTATAACACGCACTTGAAATATTTTTCCGAACTAGGACCCTGGAGTTAGTAGTGTTGTGTGCAACTATCATCGGTCATCATCGTTCAGCTGCTGACATCGTCGATTTGTCGAAATACAAGAGGTTATGTGTTGATATTCTGTTATTTTCTATCTAATAATGTGTGTTTACACAGTGTGGTGGAACGTCTGCTCAGGTAGAACCCCCATACTCTCTGCTGAATGTCAATTATGCAACTCGGAGATGGTAATTTAGGGTCTTATCCTCGGTGTATCAATCCAGGTCAGCAGTAACGTAAACTGTGTCATTCTGCATCTTGAAAATTACCTACCAACTAACTAATGTATCTTTAGGGATCTACGTGCGAAACTTGTTTTCTTTTGCCTGTTCCCAGGCTAGACAAGATTTGCTGATGTAAATCATTTATCATGTTGCAGATAACCAGTTTTATTGTCCTCAAATGAAGCTTCCCTTTGGAGCCTGCCCTAGCAATCCGTATTGTACTACTGCCAGATAATCCGTACACTTTGAACAACCTTAGTTCATATTGAAATCATGATTTTCACAACTCATGATGACTGTGGATAGCGAACAACTACATTTTTCTTAAAAACTTCATAACTGACAATGAAACTCTTCTTTCAGGTATGATTAGCTCGACGCACAAGCCTTTGTTGTTGAAGTTGGAAACTGGTTACTAATTGGTCGTTGTGTTGTACCGTCTTCATGATTTCGAACTTCGGGGATTCACTTGGTAGTATGAAATGCGAATACTGCTAGGGCTCAGAAGGCCACAGTCGCACTTCCCACGCACGTCTTCCTGTATTGCTAAACACATAAACGCCATAAACAATACCGGCCAATATGTGTGACACGAAGTTTACGACAATATCTAATAGGAGTCATGTTCATCTACCTGAGCCTGTTACCAAAACTGATCTGTTTGTTTCATGCTGAAGAAGTTGGCCGACCTTCTACTGTGACTCTTTAAACCCCTTTCATGGGTGCTGCAGAAGATTTTACGTAGGATCGAGAAGCGGCGACAAAATCAGTTTGATGAATTTCTAAACTTTATTAATGTTTAACTACAAACAGATTTTCAAATGACGAACAAACTCCTAGTGAAACACTAGTTTGAGGATGAGTATCGTGCAGTATTGTCGTCCTCAGTTCGGACTAGTTGGGCAGTAGCCAGTACAAAATAGGAACATCAATTAGACCGTGTTCATACGTGGTTTGAACCATTTGTGCATCAGTCAACGAGCTTTTCGTTAGTATTCAGTATTCGAGGACCACAATGCATGCTGACTATATTGCGCAACATAACCATGATTAAAATCTGAGTTAAGACATTTTTACACTTTTCACAGTTTAAGCAAATTGATAGTCAGTTTAAATGAACTCGGAATCGGAACAAATGAACCGCACAGCAACTAAAGCGGACTTATAATTCAGGTTACATTAGAGGAACTGGTCACATGACTAATAATCCAGGACCTGTGAGGGGTAGTCATGGTTACATGGTCCGTTTTCAGACCTTCGTCGAAATATGCTTTTCCACTGAGAGTAGCAGCTAGCGTTCATCTTCCTTAATGCAACATATTCCACACCAATAGTCGTATTTTCAACTGCACTACTTATCAAATTCTCGCCCCAAGTGATAAGGTAAGAAAAGAGATTCGGCTACACTGACCTACCTATCAGATGTGAAGTACTATTTCATGTTAATTCAGGCCATAGTGGTTCCCTGCAAGTTAGGTATGAATAACCGTGATATTGTGAACAACTTTGGTGTAACTGAATATCACCACTTGATTATCATATGAGTCCAGAAAGTGTAGGTAGACTGTCGGTCACCTAATTCAGCTCTGTACTTTCATTCGGAAGAAATTCAGATGTCTGCGATTTCAGTTCTCAGTATTGTTGTGTCATTGTGGTCAAATTGTTTTATAAAAAACGAGACGTGTAGAATTATTTTGACAGCCTGTGTTTCAGCGCGATAGTTGCATTGGCAGTTGACCACCTGATAAACTTCAAACGAGCTTGACAACGGTGTGCTTCGGAAGCGACAGATGACCGCGGCAAATGTTCATATAGGGACAGTAGACTGTGTGATATACTGATATGCCTTCTGTGTGCTTCAGCGCATGATAGCAAAGGTTAGAGTTGTGAAATGAATACATATACCGGGTCAGTTTTTCAAATCGAATGTGTGTGATAAACGAACAGTTAGACTGAGCAGGTGGCTAACAAATACTATAGTTTTAAATGTCAAATTCGTGCTTTGACCTCATCTTGGTGTACGATCTCGTTATGAGGTCACCGGATCCTACGGAAGATGTCTACTAAAGTAACCAGCGTTCGTTAGCGCATTTTTCAACCCAAAGGCCAACACTACGTTGATTACCGTGGCACATAGCTGGATATTGATCAATGTACTTATGTAATATCGTTATACACGGCTGGAGAAAACTGGGCAGATTCGGTTGCTCTACTGCATAACAACCCTAACCTCCGTCATAGAGTGGTGTGCCTTAGACGTGTTCGGTGCAGGTGGGCAAGCCCCAGAAATTAGCGATCGTGTTTAGTACACAGTTGCGGGTTTGTCAGGATAATGTATACCAAAGATGATGTGATCTGGGACGCGTGCAACAAACATTGACGTGCTTAAATAGTGCACTGTCCAGTGCGGGGTACTGTAAACGTTTGTAAACATTTTCATGTTGTTCGCCAATCAGAAGATTCAGCCCTCATCACAAATGTGCCCCACAAAGTTAAGGATTACCTTTCATTGCTCTCCTTGCCATCCTAGAGAAGATCATGCTAGTAACACTTGCACGCAACAGAGCCATCCAATATACTTTTGTTCATAATTAAAACTGACACTTCTATTTGGGTGTCTGTGAGATGTGGGCTTCCGCTCCTTCCAAACGACGATTAATGTGTGTATGGCTGGAAAGAGTTTTTCCTAGTTAACAAGTTCATCTACGGCGGTCTTATAAGTGACGAACACGGACGCAACCGAACCGGAGAGTTGGAATTGTGAGACGAAAACCCCAAGCAGAAGAGCATAACCCATCAGACTGTATGATGACATGCTTCACTGTATTACATGACTGTTCAACTCAAACCCTGTTTTTATTATTCGTAACTGAGTCCAATTGAATTCCTGACGCTACTTCGAGCGGTTTGGCGGCAACCGCTGGTCAGTCGCAAATGTCTTTTCGGGAGCTGTTTGGTAAAATACATCCTGTAGACTGCGCGTGAAAATTACTTTTACTGATTGTACAGAGACCTTACTGTCGGCGAATTTTCTGGACTACAAGGCGCCGGAGGATACAGTACTTCGCACGTATGTATCTTGGCGATCTGATCAGATCGAGTCAACCTTATGATAGACGGTAGTACAGAAAAACAGACAAGTCAGATACAATTTCACAACTTTCGTCAAGTACAGGGCAAACCACTGAGAAACCAACCACACTTCAAACAACTCACGAGGGTTTGTGACCGGCGCAAACAGATCCAACAGTATGTGCGACATAGCCGGTAGAACCTTAACCCTAATGCAATAAGAAATCGAATGTTCTGTATATTCATTTCATTGGGGAAATATTTTTCAAACCCGTAGGACACTGGGTGTATCAGTTGAACTTTCAATCGATTCACGAGCTACTTCTGACTTCGGTTTATTTTATCCTTCGAGAACATGAATTTGCATAATCAGCATACTATATATTTTCTTCAAGAAATTCGTTGTGGTTCATGGCAAGCCTTCATAAAATTTGTGTTTATCAAGTGACGTCCTACACTGTGCGTCAACAGAGGGACCAAGATAAGACTTGTTTATTGCTTACAAATTGATACTTATCATAAACACTGGAAATCCATTCAGCTGTGATCACTTCGATTTTTGAAATGGCCTGACAGAATAAAACCTAGCGGTCGAATCTCGCTGGGTAAACATACTAGATCAGTGGCAAAATACATGAGGTCGGTCGTGTACCTCTGACGAATTTTAAACAGTAACCACTGATCATATCACCGTACTAATCAGTTGTTTGGCAAATTGCATGGTCTAGATGAGATGCAACTGTGAAAAATTAGGGCTTCGGCTGGATTCGATATAACGAAAGAAATAGCAAGTCCAAAATCGGCAAGCGCTCCACCACCTGAACTACGAATCCACACCACGAGTTCGGAAATTTCGCATTTGAACCATGCTAACCACTCGTCCCAATGTCCTAAACGGGATCTGACAAAGGAGTCCGGGATCGACTGATCCGGGAAGATTTATCGAACAGTTCACGCTGGAATTCACTAACGCCACTGTTAAGCGCTACTGATCAAATGTGAACATGTCGAGCTCCTGGTGTGTCATCGTGGCTCAGGTGGTGGAGTGTTTGCCGCTTTTGGCTCGCTATTTCTGTTGCTAGTTCGAATCCAGCGGAAGCCTTAACTTTTTACAGTCGCATCTCATCTAAACCATCAAACTTGCCAAACAACTCACTAGTACGGTTATACGATTTGTGGTTAATGTCTAAAACTTGCCGCAGGTACAAGGCCGACCTCATGGTTTTGTCACATTATTCATTGTAGCCTCCACATAGTAACCTCGGTTTAGTGAAGAATATTGGGGACTATCAAATACCAGTATCAGTTTTAACATTTTCCACTTTGTGTGCGTTTGTTACATTTTCTTGTATTTTTTAGAATGTTTATTGCACGAATTATTCTCGTGTTTTCAGTCATTTCCTCGTTAATGATGTAATACAATTCATTGTTAACTATATGTATTCCAAGTTGTATGTCGCCTTCCGAGCATATAATAATATCATCATAAAGTCTGGTTGATTTTAATTCTTGACCACTAGATTTTATTTAGTTTAGTACTGTCTTTCGGTAAATCAGATTATATCCGTGGATTGATTTACTGACTCTTGCAGGAAATAAACTTTTCCACACAAGTAATGGTAGTATTCTCATCTAAGAATGTCTTAATTTGTACATTGCTAGATTTGTGACCGTGAAAGTTGGCAGGGTGATGCAAATTATCCGAAGGTCGTTTTGTATCGACTTACAACCAACAGTTACCAGTGCCACTGAGATAAATGTTGTTTCGACTAATGACAATTGTAAACAGAACAGAAGAAATGACGGGTGAATGGGTTGAAAATATCGAAATATTGATTTAACCTCGGCTTCGGAAAATACTTTCAGTTCACTGTGCTCTTTACCTTTTTAAAGCTAACGTCATCTCCGATTCAGTAAGTATTACACAAATGTCCAAAAGAAGCAACCTATTCACTGTGTTCAAAGATAAGGCTACACATCCGACCGAAGTTCACTGTGGTGGATGCGACAAGATGTCACTTAAG
>LUCH01002172.1:58648-69565 GCA_013368495.1 Paragonimus heterotremus | reverse complement strand
CCTCGTATTTAGCTCAGCCTTGAAGTACACCGATAGTTTGTTGGCGATATGGACAGAAGATTACATAGGTTCTGGGGAGAAGAAACAGACTGTTTATTGATCATGGACGAAACCACATGAAAAGCGTTAGAAGTCAATGAGGTCGCGTGTTGATTTGACGATCGCTATAGCCGTCCGAACCATAAGACAAGGATTATCCAGTAATACCTCAAGTTCACTGACGGAGCAATACCGAGTTTGTCTCTGTGTCATGCATTTCTGTCTGTTGGGACCTCAAAAGAAGCTTGACCTGCAAAGTTCTTCACTGTGCGAAATCCTTCAAGAGTTATGTGAGAACAGAAAGCACTGAACGCGTACGGCCAGTTGCATAGCTGACGCATATGCGCGCCCACTCGTCGGGTCGGCGCGTCCCACATAATGCGTACACACAGTTCCAATAGTCGCTTCTGGCCTCACGTTTTACTGGCGTTTAGACCTGTCCTTTCATTCCCCAAACGTTGGCGTTTAACTGACCAGAATCGAACGTGCATGGTATGCAACACTGTTATATTAATGTCTACTGTTAGATAGTAGCCTGTATTTCCGCTCACAAATCACATACTATTGTTCGGATTGATTTATACCTATCGGTTTGATCCGCTTGTTACTCACAACCCTCAAACAAGCCTCGATTTTTGTCACCGATATTACAGCCGGGTGAATCAACTCTGAGTGAAATGCGCATGTTTCGTTGTTCATTATACTAGTGATATTATGAAGGACAATTAATTACTTGGTTTGTTATTGGGAAAAATCAGCGGAAACTGAGAGCGATGTGACTGTGAATGCATTATCGACCTTGCAGTGCATTTGGGGACTGGATTTAAGATTAATCCGTGGCTCGGTTGCTTTTTGATTCGCGTCTGGAGGTATTGATGAACCGATTAAATTTTAATTACACACCTTCAGTTTATACGGACTAAAATCAAGGCGCTTAGTTCGGGAATTTTTGAGTAGATTTGGATGCTGTGAACCAGATTTGGACAACTAGTTACCAGTTAAACTGATAGACCGCCATCATAAACACCAACACTGAAAATGTCCAGCGACAGGATGTTATTTAGTTTGTACTCTTAAAGTTGACTGGCTTGCAAATTGTTAACAGGGGTTTGTAACAAAAGTAACGATTCTTCCGATTACGTTGCCCTTTAAAATCTGTAGTCAGTTAGTGTATTCAGATAGAGGTCAGCAACAGTTGGTCGCATCAAGCCTAAACTCGTGTCATACATTTAAACTCAATGGGCAAAATGGCTAAGAAGCCTCGCCAGTTGTTCCTGTGATTGACATATTGAGGAGCGGTGACCCATCGGTTGAAATTCCCGGGCCAACTTCCTCGATTGCCACACTCGCAACGAAGTGTTTGGTTGTGTTGTTAATGAATGACGGGGGGAACCTGACTATCCGTGTTTCACGTTACATGTGAAAAATATGTCTAGATATCCCGGTGATACGGCGGCAGTCCTTGCTAACATGTGAACCACGTTCGTGTATGACTTCTGAGAAAAGGTTGACAACTGTTCGGTGACATTCACCCATTGTTGGCCTTGATATAAGCTTTTTACAAGGTTTCTATAGGTCAGTCTTCTGTTAGGAACTTTCCGAAAGACAGGAACAGTATCCGGCCACTTCTATGTTTAACTTAATTGCTGGTGCCAAAGTGTAAGAGAACTCCCGTTTAACCATATACGTGCTTATAACGAAACAACCTGCTCTGAAATGTAAAGTTTAACTTAATTTTCCAAACCAGTACATTGCAGCATATATGTGTCACAGTTAAGGCAAAAAAACTACTCAAACGGAACATAACTACTCAGCAAACCGTTACGACTTAATCATTGCGGAGATTCTAAAATATTGGATATTACTCAACAGTTTATGATGTTTGTGCAATGAACAGGTAGTGTGAACAAACAGTGTTTTCCTACATGTTGTCACACATGCACAAAACTGCGTTTTCCTCCTTAGTTAGGCAAGTGCGAATAACAGGAAAAATTCAAAAACTCAACGATTTGTTCACATCTCAATGTGGCACCGTGACAGTCTCGACTCAGGTTATTAAAGCACGCGGTCATCCTACACTACATATAACAATAGTCTTTTCAGATAAAAGGTTTGAACTCATAATTTTTGAGGGAGAAAGTGCTACTAGGCAAGTACTACATTGGGTGCTTCATCTTATGCTAGTCATCACTCTGGAAACAGCCAGAAATTTCAGATCGCAACATTCCGTCGGGGTACCGGATAGTTGACAATAACAAGTTTAACGTTTCTTCATGTATCATAGGGTTACTGTAACCAACCAATCCCTCATTAAGTATTAAGTATTGCTGTCAAGTGTTCTGTTTGAGTCAACAGCAATTTTAAACTCTACTCAATTTTTCACATCTTTTACGCTTATGCTTGAGATATTATAGAGTTGAGATGAAGCAAGAATTGACGTACAATTTGGATGATTGACCTCGTTTTGGTTCAAAAGAATATTCTAGTGAAATATCCGGGTTATCTTAAACGCCTCGCTGAAGTCCTCACCTAGATTTCCGCTCTATTCTGATCAACATTTTGGTTGCTTTATGTTATCTCACATTTTCTGTGTACTAGATCGCTAGGAGGTCAAAATTATTTAATGGAATAGTCAGAAGACACAAATTATCATTTCGCACACTCTTGTCAGTCGTAAACGTCAGTCGTCAAAATGCAAGCAGACCCTAACTATCCATGGCAATACGTTTGAAATTTGTCTTCTCGATCTAACGTACTATCAGTTCGTATAGTCAACCATCTATAGCGCCTTGCATCAGAGGTCTTTAGCTACGTTCAAATTTTGTAAAGGATTGTTCTATACCTTCCAAAATACAATGACTATATTATTCATGGAGATCTTCGCGATAAATCTGAGGACGGTAGGTGGTTGGGTCTATCATTCTAATCATTTAGTAGACCTGTCCAATTTCTTTTAGTATATCAAGCTGAGTGGAAACGTTCTATGACAATACACTAGGCGAGATACTGAGTGTTAACCCAGGTCCTTTGCAGTGATCAAAAATATGTGGCCGAATCATAGAGCCTCATCAAACTCGGCTGTTGACAAAAATCTCACTAAATGTTTCAGCTGTTGAAGGGCAACACAGTGATGGGAACCAGTATGCATCAATCACCTCATGTGGGCAAAGTAAAAACACGATATCCTCTCAACGGAGTTTGCTGTCAAGATAAGTTTAGCACAAAACTGTAGACAAAGATGCATTTCTAAACCAAGATAGTCGAGAAGTAGTGGAAGACTGACCGTAGCTTAAAAATTCCCCCACAGAATCTAAACCAGGTTTTGCTGTCTTTTGTCTCATAAAACTAATTGTGGATTTTAAAGTGGTATTTAATAACTGTTTAGTGAAAGCGCTAGGGTGCGAATGACACTTCGCAGTTTTGCGGTTTTGCTGTTTAGCAATGTTCTTCCACACAATGTCAACGTGAATAACTTGACCACGTAAACTATAAATCAGCGTCGGGATTAAGGTGTAGACAACTCGTTAAGAATTTTCGATGAGGTAGGCCGCTTCGCCCTCTAGAACCCCGCTTTGTCTTCAAAAACAGTAAATACAGGTTGCAAAGGCTCACTGAATTAAGTTAACAAAACAGTTGTATCATACAAGTTTTTAAGTGATTACGAAGTAAGGTAACATATGATACATATATGTACAGATGGAATCGGGCCCTGTCATTAGCAGGATAGTGGTTTTTCAGAAGCTGATTACTGCGAACGCACAGACTTTGTGAGTAAGTGCATCTGACTGTAGTCTGGAGTCGTTAGTTTCATTTCATCAACGACATGCGGGAACTAGGGACTCTAGGGAGGTTAGCTCCTTTTGTGTGTGTGCGATCTAAGTTTAATTTCAAATTCTAGGAAGATATGTATTTGAAGCAGACCGTCCGGAGGAATGTCATCCCAGTAGGCCTGCAAAGGTGAAATGAACGACAGTTGCGCTTCTATTAATTCAGCATCTGTCTGATGTAAAGCGCCTTTTCCTTGCCAAACGTTCTATTACGGTTTGACTGCTTGACCTGGGTCCCTGCTATGCTGCTTCACCCAGTCTACTTGCGCAGAGCCAAGAAGAACACAATTGCGGACAAACACGCTGTATTGTCAAATACCAGTTCAACAAACGAATAAAATGCCTGTGAATGTATATCATGAACTAGTGACCAAATATGGCCATTTACTTGTTGATTCATTGTCTGTTTGTTTAGGCCAGTTCGCTGCCAAGTGGCCCAGTGGCCAAGTAAGGCCAATTCCATGGGCGTTGGTTCTCGGTCAGGCGTGACACCCACGCTCACTTGCGTTTGTCCTCCTGTCGCGACACCCACGCTCACTTGCACGTATCGTCCTGGCACGACACTCATGCTCACTTGCACGTCTCCTGCTAGTTGGTCCGACGTGCCCCTCAGTGTTTTTTCTGATTTCGCCAGCCGTCACCGAGGGCCTGACTGGTTTGCAATGAGGACTGATTTCCTCAGCCGTCACCGATGTCCTGATTAGATTGTTTTGATGAATTTGCCTCCTAACACTGTCTCGCAGAGGAACCCTAGGTCGTGGTGATGTGACTACATGGCGTCGCGATGAGGGCAGCTACGACTGTGCTGACTACCTCGGATTTTTAGGTTATCAACAACTAGTACTCTAGCGGATTTTTCATTGAAACCATCCCAAACACAAAGGCTGGAAGAACGTCCAAAAAACACTGGAGGAACTCAAAATGGCTATAATTTATTAGTGCAACGCCACCTTCAACACTACTTTGCAGCATGTGTTGTCATCATGTCTGAGGAGGATGGTTCTACTTTGGCAAAACGACGAACAGTATTTCGAGCAGCGATCGTGAACACGTCCTATATATGTCATAATGCTTTCTCTTTATATTTTCGTAGTGGCATTGTCGACTTGTCCGTAGGATAGCACATGTTTCAAATAAGACATTGATAGAAAGTGGAACGACGCGATTCAATAACGAGGCCGTAACAATCAGAAGTAACAAATGGGCGCTTATTGTTCTTACAGCATCGCTATGATACGTCACATCAAAGTTGACGAACGGCGCGTTAAATCTAAGAACACAACACGACGTGCCTCAGGTTCTATGGACAATTTGCTATATTTTTTTCAGTCTTTTATTGACGTGTAAATCTATTTTGTTCGTGGTTGCAGTTTCTATTGTTCATCGTTTGGTGAAACACAATCGTGATGACACAATGCGTTAGCAGAACCACAAACAAGAGTTTAGGTATCTATTACGAACATATAGTTCATATACTAATACTAACCTTAAAATTATCTCTTTGGGTGGAGATCATCTTGATCTACTGATGAACCGTCTTATCCCCGGCGAACACCGATGTTTTTATTCAATCAGTAGGTTTTCACTTTTGACTGAGATACCGATTCTGATCAACCATATGACCGAGTATCGCCTAGCTATGATAATGTTTTGGTTCATCTGTAGTGGAATGCTAAAAACTAGACAACACAGCGCTTCGCTTCATAGATATATTTAATCTGGACGGAAACCTATTGACTTTCAGTGACAATGAAGGCAAATGTATATCAAGGTAAAGGTATCCTTTAATATTTTCAGTTAGCGTATATCCGAACTGTTGAGTATAAAAATGGTTTCATTACCGGTGGTTTTATCTCCTAGAACTAAACATCTCCTTCTTAATCCAAGTCTATCAATGTCATCTGGTTCCAGAAAAAAGCAGACTTGAAGAGCAAAAACGGGTCGACTTGGGCAATATTTTAGAATGATGTGTCTAGACAAAGCTTCATAACTCACCAGCTTGTCTCCTTCAGTGGATTGTGTACTTGCCAGACAAGCCATCTTAACGTAAAACAGTGTGGAACTATTCAATAACAAGTAAAAAACTGGAAAACGCCATATATCGCGCAGCGATTTGGCAACACGACTATAAAACATCAAGTCGCAGTCCACAGATGGTGCTGTAAATTCAAAACCATAGCACGGAGTACCTCGGCTTCTGTAAGAAAATGTTTAGGCTATACTCGACCCTTAAAAAATTTCCAAACCATTTTCTCTCGAGAATGCAACATGTTGTAATCCGTCAGTTGGTCACTATAGCACAGCCCATTAGGGAAATGTGGCCGTTTCCCTCTGCAATTTGCATCCACAAGTGCCTGCTGGCTTCCATCCTTGCGTTGCTTTTCAATACCTGAAACATCTATTAAGATGTGTGTCAACAGGCGGTCGCAGTCGATCATGCACCCTGGTGGCCAAAAGCAGTGGAACGATGAAACAGAATGATGTGATATGAAATACGCGTAAAACCTTCGGACCGACTAGCATTGTTGTGGGTGGAACGTGTGTTTTGGCTGTTTGCTAGCCCGGCTGGATTAGGAAACCTGATTTTTGGGTATCTTTTGGGTACACCTTTCAATCCGAATTCCTGTCAGATTGTATCTGGCTCAACCGTTTGGGACAAAAGATATTTAATGATCAGGAAATGTAACAAGTTCTAGAGACAAGCTGCTCGTCAGATAAACACATGTGCCACAACGGTTATTCTCCTATCCACAGAGTGCTCTTGAAAAACTGAATGATTGTTTCCAACTCCCTCAAAATCGGGTTGGTTAAACTGAAACACCCTAAGTAGCCCAAAAATTCCTGCAGTTCTCCCTTGTGGAAAATTACCACCTCCACTTCCTTAAAGTCTTTGAGTATGACTCTGCAAATTGTTGGAGTGACGATTTCTTAGGCAATGCTATCAAACAAACCAGTGCCCCAGTACGGCTGTAAAAATGTCACCTTTTCCGATGTTCCTGTTTTCATCAAGCCTGTGAAATTGCGCCGTACATTTCTTGCATTTTATTCCCCTTGAAGCAACTTTGGACCGTTTTTTGGACGATGACCTCAGGATTATATACAAATAACGTATGGTTTTTGAGCATTCGAGTTGCATTAAGAGTACCTCGGCCTTGCCCTTTTGACTGTCCACATTTGTTCTAACTAACCCCTTCACATTTCTCACTCGTTCAGGCAGATCAGACTTTGACTTCATGTGCTTCTAGAAAGCCTGGACTAGAAACTTATGCATTTTTCGTGACAAAATTCCTCTTATTTTGGTAATTTTGTTTTGAAGTAGGATAAATTAGAGCTGCCTTGTTTGTCCGTTTGGTGCGCTGAGGGCGATTCCAGAGATGGTCTTTGAACTGCCTATCCTCTAACAATAGTTACTTTCATCCTTCATGTTCACAGCTTACTTTAAACTTTCTCAGCGGAGGAAACCTACAGTTAGTGCAAAATACAGGATGGTCAACATCCATATGAATATGAATAAAAATGTACACAACTCCCATGAATAGTGTTTGCTGACCGCAATCAGGCTATCTATTTTAAGAAACTGAAATTCTCTCAAACAATCCATTCTGTGTGAGTTGCCAAGGAGACTATAACATCCGTCAGTTTGCTGCTACTTCGACGCTAATATACTTGGTTCCTATGAACGGCTGACATCACCATCAAATTAGCTCATCATCTGCTTACGGATAAGTGGGCCTGCACGGATGGCACACTACACTTATCACGTTACGATATCTCTGTTCACATGCTGTTAACACACCTGGTTTAATTAGGAGGAGAGACACGCAGCGAGCAAGCTTTATTTAGGTGTTACACCTCTGACAATGTTCCTTTATCTGCTCTGAAAGCTGATCGATCGATTACTACTAAGTGTTTGGAGTTCAGTTGTCAAGAGAGATCAACCCATCGGCTCGGTTACGATAAAAGTTATGACCTAGCTCCCTAACAACCGTGTGCAAAAGCCGATCATAACAAACATATGCATTCAAGGTGGCCATATTGAGCATTTCTTTTCAAGCCGTTGCTATTCATCCCACGGAAGAATATGCTACACCGTACAAATTTAGCATGCCAGTAGCAATGTCAGCGTTATACTTCTTCCGTTAGGACCGTTATCTTGGACTTGTACCTTGTAAGTTTTCATATGTAAGTAGATGGAAGAGTTACCGATTCACGCCTTTTGGATTGATGAATTGCAACAGATAAACCGTATGAAGAATTCCAATCGCAAATGCCACTACGCTGTTACTGTCAACCTTCTGGTATTATTGTTTTAGTGGCCCGTTGCGGTTTGTTAATTATCTTGGGGTGAGCCTCGCGATGATAGATCATCTGTGCAACTAGATCATTTCCTCTGTTTTGTTTCAGCATGCATTATACTGTAGATCTGTTGCACTTATTTTTCTGTAAGGTCTAGTGAGACAATGAACGGATGCAAGAATGCATTTCGTTCAATGAGTAGCGCTGATTCTCCTAGTTGCTGTCCGATTTCCTTATATGAAATTGATAACCAGGAAACACTCATGCTTTTCCATATCTGTCAGTTGTAACTGACACTTCGTTCAGAGATTCGTATCCATTAGTCTTGACCCATATAGACACGTTTAACCACATACCGAAATTGTCGTTATGAAACAGGATGAGAATGGTTGATGGCAAGAGAACGGTTGTAATCTCCACTATTTACCTGTGTGACTCGTTCATGTGTCCCACCACCGCGTGCTCACACGCCAGATGACGGCATTGAAATACAAATGCCACGCGACGCCGCATCTGCAATCTGAGTATCATTGGTCCCACTTGTCTGTTCACAACTCCGTTCGTTCTACGTGCACGAGTGGAACGTGGGCATAATGCCGTGCCAAAATGAAGCAGTCAAAATGACCATCCACCAATTTTGTAGGGGAACTAGCAACAACGCGCTGTAGGGTGCATGCCGAAATACCCGGTTTACCTAAATCTGAAAGCAAAGTCAAGTTCCTTCCGTTAGAAAAAATCGCTAAATGTTGGGAATCCGGCTGCCGCAATGAGAGTTGTGGTACATCGGAAAACAAAATGAGTTAAAGTGACCAATTGACCATTCTAACGTTCGATGCCGTGATGTTGCTGATCGATGTAACACAGCGCGGTAGGCCTGATGCATGTATGAAAATGCCAAACGTTACCTTCTGGGGGTTTATCTATAAAAATACTTTAAAGTACACACGATTGTCAGTTATTCTCGGGGAACTTTCTGCTTTTGAAATGGAGGTGAACTCACTAGCGCATTCGACTTACACGGAAAAATGAAAAACTTCCGGTTCACGCGCCTTCCTGAACCTTTTACGTGTAGATTTTTTCACATCCTCAAACAGGTGATACACCTGTAGATGGCAATGATTCACAGAGACGCTTGCTTGGATGGTATTGTTGGTCAAGTGGTTTTTGTCGGGATTTGTTGAACGGTTCTTCTTGAAGCTGGTTTAGGGGTGACTGGAATTGATAAAGCGTGGACGTTGAGCAAACTGCACACTTTAAAATGCTGTAGCATTATAAATTAGATGAGACCCTACCGGGGAAAACCACTAGTGTTAGACGAGTGTCTTGAACGTTTAGAAGTGATTGGTTAACAGCCTAAGAAACTTGACCAGAAGGCAACAAGTCTAAAAGGAAGTAAGCATGCATGCAATAGATGCAGGATAAGAATATACTGGGTCGTAAACGGCTTTAGACTTGAGGTGTAGAACGTGTCTTTTCAACTTTGCGTAAAGAGTCTGGTCGAATATGTGGCCCTATATGATATCTACACACTGAACAGGCTGATACCTAGAAAGTTACCCATTTTTGACCTGCATTAAGGTACAAGTATCAAAAAGTCGCTGGTAGGTTATTCCCTTAAGGGGGCAAAATAGGACATTAATATTTTTTGACGTATAGAACGATAAAGAAAGTGTGCCAGACCAACCGGCCAACTAATTCCACCGAACGACGGAGGAGGACAGGTACGAAAGTCCAATGCAAAAGATGACAACATCTGATCATCTTAGCAAAACAAGTATTTGGGAATGGGTATTGGGTTCACATAATGCGAAGACACAAAAATTGGAGAAGAATTGTTACCTTGAAAGCACCAGAGTTCGCGACTAGCGACGATGATTCTTGACAAATTAAGCGTGTAAGCTTCGAACGATTCGGCGAAGAATCAATCAAATTATTGAAGAGTTGATGAATCTGAATCTTTTCAAGCGATGCGGTTAGGAGCATTATTGTAACCGAGAATACAGGAACTGACTGACCTACAACTTTTATGCAGAGACGACAAAATCGAGTAGATAAAACGGAACAGTGCGTCAACAGTAGACTGAGACTGACAACACGTAGACAGGTAGATCAGTGTAGTTATTCTGCAGCAAGCGTTGAAAGGGAGGCTTGTCAAAACATTTTCCGCCACCAACGTGCGCTTGATTGGATTAGATTACGAAATGCCTTCCTTTGGTGCCGTCATGATGTTAACAGTTCTCTAACAAACAGTAATCTTCCTGTCTGTGATGTGCTGTCTGAAAATATCTGCGAAAGGCGATGCCAAAATTATATCACCTATTTTGGGTATAGCTAACGATATACCATTTGGCTCTGCTGGTTTTTCATTTCTAAGCTGTATCATTTTCGTATAAGGCTGAGTGTTCAATCGGGACGGTATTATCAGTTGAGGAAAACGATTCACGTACACAATTTGATAGATGGTTTGTCGAACCTGTAGAGTACATCTTCAATCTCCTCTGCAACAGGGAGATTTTTGTACTAGGCGGTGGGCAATCTTTGGGTGAGTTACGACCATTTCGATTTCACTGCAAATTTCGATGCGGAATGTGTCTGAACTTACAATGTAGTAGTTTCTTCATTTCATTGAATCTGTCGAAATGAGTGGATGAAAATCTATCACTACGTATAAAAGGTACCACCCAAAGGCGGCAAACGTCGGTACAAAATTTAAAAAAGTGGTCAACCAGTCAAAGTATACAGAAAAATCTGAATA